>LKNJ01003195.1:0-72666 GCA_002120245.1 Maccullochella peelii | reverse complement strand
TAATAAAATGAAATCATCATTTAAAAAATGCATTTTGTATTTACTCGGGTTATCTTTGTCTAATAACATTTGTTTGATCTGAAACATTTAAGCATGACAAATATGCAAAAATATAAGAAATCAGGAAGGGGGCAAATACTTTTTCACAGCACTGTATATAAAACAATGTTGGAAAAACTGAGACCTGAAAAATAATCCAACACATCCCTCTTGTAATTGTCACTAGGAAGCTGACATAAAAGATTTTTCCCCAGTTTGCAGCTCATATTTGTAATAAATCTGACATGAGTCACATGACCTTTAAAATAGCAACAAAAAGTACATAAAATGTCTGCTTTCCAGAAGTCATCAGAAACTTCACTGTGAAAACAAATCCTCTCAGTACAGGAAATCATTGCAAATGCATGAATAAACAGTTTACTTTGAGAGGCTGCCAGCTTCATGCACCTGATACCTTAGCACCATGAAGCTCCTAACAGCACAAAGAGACAACCAGATAACTCTTCACTTTACAGGCAAAGCAACTTTTTCACCAAAATGACAGAACAAAGAGACACTTGAGATGCCTAATGTCACACCATAATCACTGTGAGATTAAACATAATGTCATGGTAAAAGTAACTAAGCTGATTCACTACGCATTGTGTATAATTTATTCTGCAACAACCAACTAAACATATGGTGGCATTAAAATGAAATTCAGTATCTAGTCTATCTATATTCAATACTGAAACAAGCTACAGTAATTTCCATTTTTCCTCACTGCAGCAAAGTGCTTCAAATATGTAGTATGTGAAGTTTCTATTTGTCCTGAGTGGCCGCGTTCTCAAGAATGTGTCAACACACAGACAGACACCAACATGACCCTGTAGGATGTGGAAACGGGCGTTTGGTGTGATGTGATAGCAGCCGATGGGACCTACCTGTGGAGATGGGAGACACAGAGGGCATGAAGAAAGAAGAGGTGAAGCAACTACAGGAGACTGGAGAAAATGGAGATGAAGATGGAGAGGCGTGAGCTGAAAATGAAATGAGTACAAGGTGTAAAGGTCAACAGACATGACTTTGAACCGCAGAGGATGAAAATGAGGATAACATGATAGTATGTGGCGTGAAGCGTGAAGGAGGGTACGCAAAGGCTGGACCTACGCAGCTGCTGGGTATCTCACTGTAATTACCACAATTGGACGTCATTGTGTTGATCTAACAGTGTTTATTAGATCAGAAGGCACAAACGGCCAGAGGAATCAACTCCTTCCCTCTGCTCTCTACACCTCTCTGATGAGCGATGGGACCATTCATACAAAATGCATGTGACCAGTGAATTATTTATTGTGCTTTTTATTTCCCTCTCATACAGGGGAGATGTGAGTTTAAAAAACCATGAGCTGAGCTGGTTGAGGAGCAGGGTCCATCAAAACGTTGTCCCAGTTACTGCAAATTTTGATTCCTGCAAAACCTGAACAATCTAAAACATCGCTATGCAGGAAATCAATCTTGATATGACAAATGTACCATCCCTTAATCCTACCTATCAACAAGTAAACAGCATTCACTTTCATATTTATTGCCTATAGTGACTGTTTGGGCTGGTGCTTTGTGCTTCCATCCAAGTAAACATTCAGGTGTGAAATGTGACAGAAAACAGTGCAAATAAATGTCAAACAGATAAAAAAGCGAGAGGATGAGCTGAATGATGAATGACGACTACACATGTACTACATTATAAACAAAGGATTCAACTCCCCAGAGTTACTCTTTAATCAGATCTTCATGTTAAGAACTTATGGTCTGTGGATATCCTACTGAATGACACACAGACCTCACAAACTTAGACTGCTACCACAGTAAAGTAAAAGCTTGTTTCAACACTAGAAATGATCAACGCGGTTGACTAAAGTTAGTAGCTGCTAGCAGTTGCTGAATAGAAGAGAATTTGTGCTTTTAGAGGGAGTTACATGCTGGAACTATTTCTTGACAAACAACAGGGTGCAGTGACTGTGTGCAGCCTTCATCATGCTTGTATAGAGACCTATATCAAAACATGTGCTCACCTACCATATGTGACAACCTGCAAAGCTGGAATTTGCAATATGTGTGTATACAGTATATAAAGTATATATAACCCATATATACATAGAGTGCAAGCCACAACAATACAAAAAGCCTGTGAAGAACCTCGCGCTGACTATGTGCCTATAAACCCTTCACATGACATACCAGCACACCCTGCAGCCTCATACATACTTCAAAACAACCAGCTGAGTTGTAATGTTCTAGACCTCCTAACCTTTGGTTGCTCGCTAAATATACAGAAGCTATAATCAACAAGATACAATTCACAAACAGAGAATAAAACTAAAAACCCGTCTACACAAAACCAAAGTATAATCAATGATGAGCAAGCAGTGGATCAGCTCATAGTCCCTATGAAAACTGTCGACAGCTTCCTTTGTGATAGACATCACAAAACCTGGTGAAATAAAACCCAAACTAGAAAAAGAAGAAAATAAATTTGAGAAAAAAAAAAAACCCTGAGTCATTAAGGACTGATTTATCACGTACCTTGTTCCAAAGGCCCCCCTGATCCCCATGGGGGAGTCAAGGCTTTCTCCTGGCTTGGCTGGCCTATCGCGATTCATTTGCTGCAGAATGGAGCTCAGCTCGGTGATAACGGTGTTCTTGGTATCTGGTGTGGATGGGGGGCTGCGCAGCTCAGGGGGCTGATCGCCCCACAGCTTGGATGTCCTTTGAGTAGGAGTCCTAGGAGGTTCAGAGGATGGGGGAGGGGGAGGGGCCTGAGGGGGTGACCCATAGGACTCTGGGGGCTCTTCAATGAGAGCGTCGTGATAAAGCGATGTTCTGTTGATAACGGACTTGCCCTTGGGTTTGGGTGGCACAGGGGGCCGATCCACCAGGAAGGCATGCCCGTCTGCGGTGGCATAGAGGCTCTCCAGAGCGCTGTCGCAGAAGCCTCCCTCTGACGACAGGGTGGAGATGCTGGAAACGGTGCTGGTGGTCTCCATGTGCTGAGGATCCCCGCTACTGCGGCTGTCTACCTCTTCGATGCCCGAGTCACCCACACCTGACTCTGGGTCTGGTGGAGGAGGAGGATATGAGGGGGGCATGCTGTTTGCCACCCGTTTGTTATCAGTGACAGGAGGTGGGGCGTGAGCGTGGTATGGGGGTAGAGGAAGTCCCCCATTCCGTCTCTGTTGATGAAGCATCTCTGCAATGGCACTAGCCTGGTCGTCAGGAATGTCAATACTGTTGGCAAACTCCAGCGGTGGGGGTAGGGGCTCTGAGAAGTCAAAATCCTCATCAATGTCAACTGAGGCCAGAGGGGGAGGGGGGATGCGGAAGGGCAGCTTTACTGGTTCATCCATGGACTCGCCTAAGGGAATGCTCCTCCTCCGTGATGAGGGTGGCTGTGGATTGGCGGACAGTAATGGAGCTTTGAGAGGATCGGGTTGGTTGGGGTCCTTCAGCTCAGATGGCCTGTTGCTGTCCTGCCCCTCCACCTCTTGGTTGTTCACCTTGTTGCTTGCTTCTGTGCTGGTGTGGACCATCAACAGCCCGGCTGACTTGGGCTGTGATGTGTCTGCCACATCAGCTGGTGCACTTTTCCTCTCTTCAACTGCCGGATGCTGCCGTTCTTCTCGTGCCCCATCAGACTCATACTTCTGCTCCGTCATCTGTCTCCGCAGGCCGCCTCGGCCAGGTCGCCCCATGGTTGCGGTGGAGATTGCAGCAAAACTCGTCTCGATCCCAGAGCGTAGTTTGGTGTCAATAAACAGCGGTTGGTTGAGGTCTGGTTTGTGGCTTGGCTGAATTGGGAGGGACTGGGCTTCATGCTTGGGGGTTGGCTGAACCTGAGGAGGATTTTGTGGCTGATTCTGAGGATGGTTTTGTTGCTCCTTCATGGCCCGGTCACGAGCTGCAAGGGCCAGAGCTAGTGGAGAATTAGGGTCCAAGGGCTTGCCGGTGACAGGATGGAGGTAGGTCCCATTGGCCCTGTAGTGGCTCTTAGGAGGAGTGGCTGGGAGACTAACAGGACTGTCCAGGTTGGGACACTGGCCTGTTCTGGTGTTTAGAGGCTCTCGCACCACTGTGGGCTCAGGAGTGTTGAAATCTGTCATGTTGCCACTACCGCCCCCAACAGGGGGCCCAAGCTGTGCTGCGGGAGGGGGAGCCAATATCCTTCGAAGCCGCTCGTCGCTGAACATGCCTTCATCGATGGACTTTGACTGGCGAAGGCGGGGGGTTGGTGTGGGACTACTGAAGTCATCATCCCCTATGTCTATTGACTGGAAGGCAATTGAGTGCTTTTTTGCCTCTAGCCTCTTCTCCCGGTCCCGTACTGCCCCGGCAATTGCTGCTGCAAAGGGGTTGCTTAGAGACAGAGGGTCTTCAGGACGCAAACCTCCGCTTCCACCAACATTGGGCGTGAGAGGTGGGTGTTCAGGGGTGGTGGGCTCGATCTCCATACTGCTACCCTGGCTGCTCTTGCCACTGCTGCTGGTGGAGGGCTCCTTAACGATGATGGTGGGGATGGGGATGGAGGAGCACGTTCGCTCTACAGGCGTAGTAGGCATGGAAACCGGGCCCGACGGGCTTGCTGGCATGCGACACGTTTTCTCAGGACTGTCCTCGACATTGGGCTGCTTTACTAGCATGCCCTTCCTTCGAGCTGGTTTCGCTGGCACATAAAGTGTCTTATTGCCCACCTCAGAGTAAGGGTTCTCCGGCACTGGCGTGCGCCCTCGGGTGCGTGTGCTCTCAAACTGCTCTGAACTCTGGCGGAAATAGCCACGCCTTAACGTACCAACATCAGTGGTTCGGCTAATGGTCGTCACTGCATTGGGTGAGTTCTGAGTGAAGCTGGGCCGTGTGGTGCCGTAGCTCTTGGGTGTAGGGCCAGCAGCTGAGTTGTAGGCAGGTGGCGAAGGGGGTGAAATGGCTGGGGGAGGAGGGATGTCCTCTGAGGTGTCGGGCATAGAGAGGCTGCGGGAGAACTTGAGTAGGGGAGGTGTGAGGAATCCCTGTTTCTCATCCTCCGTTGTACCTTGGAGAAAGGGAGCAGAAAGAAAAATTATGTGAGGACCTGGGGGAGACATCACTATTTTTTATTTCCAGCATGGCCTCCTCTTTCCACAGGAAATGTCTCATTTATTGATGTGAGCTCTTTCTTAACCTTTATTTATCCAAGCAGGGGTTCCTGAAATTTGTGAGAGGCCAGATAGATAGCAAAAGTGGTTGACTATAAGATATTTGCTGCGCCAAGTGGGAATTCCCTGGTGAGTTGATTTGACCAATTACCCAACACTGCCACCAATTCAAATCTTGAAAGCGGAGTATATAAAAGTATAAACATTTATATTAAAGGCTGAATGCTGAAATAAAAGAGTAGCCACGGAGTAGTTATTGGAGCTGTGTACATTGAAAAAGGAGTCAGGTAAAATTATCTAAATTAAAAAGACCAAAATGGCTTGAACAAATTTACATCAATTTTATTTTGTTGTTCAGAAACGTAGTGACATTCAGATATAAAAGCAGTCTTCTGGGTATCTCGAGGTGAGCAGATGGCAACGAGTGACAATCATAGTCAATGAGTGACACTTTTGTGTTCTCAGAAGAGAGCATTTCCCATGTGTCAAATTTTCCTAGAGTGTCACCAAACCGGAACATGCTAAAAGTGCTTTCATTGCAATTATTGTGAAAAAAGGCATTCATTTTTTGTTATAATAAGGACGGCATTGCAAATAAAAAGAGCTGTGAGTAAAAGTAGCCTGCATAACGTCCCTCCAGTTCAGCAGGTAGAATGAGGCTTCAGCATATGCTTAATGACCTCCAATATTATCGCCTCGAAGCACACTTTGCTGACTGGATCATTCTAATTTATCTATAATTAGCTTTAATATTGCTTGAGCACACAGAGCAAGTCCTCTGAGCATTAATAGAATATTACGGCAAGCTAAAAGCACAACGTACTGGACATGCAGTTCACAACTCAAGCTGACACTCACACGCCCTCCCACACTCACACTTACTGTATATACATCATACCTATGGACTTTTGCTTTTTCAGAGTGCCCTTCTCAGGTAACCCCAGGAAGGCCCCTGGCACAGTGGGTGGCACCACTGCTACTCCCTGGCGGTCATGATACATGGACTGCGAACCAGAATGATGTTAATGATGTAGTCAAGAGATACTTTTCATTAGCTCTCTGTTGGCTGTGGAGACCAACACTGACAGCATTTAGTTTCAGTAATCTATCATTAAAAATAAGATGTAAAACAAATTGCTGTAAAACAGATTCATATTCAAAGAATTGTATTTTTCCATTAGGGGATTACGGCACACAATACGCTAATCTAAACACATTTAAAAATAATATAATACCTTCAAAATCACAAAGTAACACACTGACATACTGTATAATCTGTGTAATGAATAATCTAATTCTACAGTAACCAGTAAACAGTCATTTCCACCTTTGCATGTATTTGTCAACGTCAAGCAAGTTCAGTTTTGTTCACTTACATTCATATCGGCTGCCGTAACCAAACAGCGACTAGATGGGCGTGGTTTGATTGTGGCGATCTTCATATCAACAGGTGAGGTCTTCTGTGCATGTGTCATCTCTTCAACTTTGTCTGCAAGATAAAGCGAGCCGTAATTTGTGAGTAACAAAGACGATGAGGGGCGGGACTCAACTTGCAAAGCCTTGGTAAGGTTCTCATGGGCCAAACGCAAGCTGATCATTCACTGTGACCCTTCCCTGTGTTTCCACACTGAATTGCAAATGAAACTTAAACAAAAAACATTGAAACAGATTTTGGGAGGGGGTCGGGGGCAGGAGGACTCTGATGAAATGTTTTGGGTGTGTCCAGCCTTGCAAGCCGTGCAAGCTCTTTCCAAACAGCCGACTCAACTCAGCAGCATCATCCAACTCTCAGGGTCGTCCCCTCATTAAATGTAAAATGAGCAATGAATGTGAAGTCTGTCAAGTTTGCTGTTATCTTTCTCAGCCTTTTTCTTTTGAGCCCGCAACATGAGAAAGGTGTCAACAGCAAATTTGACAGAACTGAACTTCCCTCTGGTGTGTGATGATGCCATCAGATAGAGTCCACCTACAGGGTTTTGCTCAGAGAAGTTACATGCTAGCCCTGATCTAGCCTCTTAGAGAAGCTACATGCTAGCCCTGATCTAGCCTCTTAGAGAATGTATCACCTCCCTTGCTAGCTCTGTCTAGGATGTAGAAAGCTTCCATGCATTAGGGGGCGAGATTACTTAGAGTGACTTGGAAAACAATCCTCTTCTTCTGCGCATCTACACACAGAGGAGAGGAGTGGGAAAGGGGAGAGGTGGGGAGGGGAGGAGGAAAGGGGAGGAAAGGAGCGTCAATGATCTTAACTACAGTTAGAGCTAAAACACAGAACACGCACAAAACACAAATAAATGCACATTTCCTCTCCCTCTCCAATCTGTCTCCCCACTGGATTGCAGCTACAGCATATCAGACAACATGCAACATGGTTGCCCTAGAAACCTATCTGTGAGTGAAACATTTCCTGGAATAAACCTCCCCCCTCCTCACACACACACACACACACACACACACACACACACACACACACACACACACACACACAAGCCTGCAACACAGGAGGGAAAAAAAGAAGGCACACATGAAGAACAGAAACACGACAGCAAACCTTTTCAGGTCAGGTAAAATGAAGAACAAACATTGACTTACAGCAACAGTGTTTTGTTTTTTGCTCACATACGCACACACCCACACACATACACACTCAAGTAAAATGCTCTGCAATTCCTCATTAAGGGTCTGTTGCTATGTTCCTTTGCATTTGAAATTCTCCCAGAAAGTAAAGTATGTGGGCTCGCTGCTGCTCGTGTTGCAAATGAAGATTCTGGGTCTGCCTGCATGAAAGGTTTAGGAAGCACCGTGAGGTGAACTACACCTTTTAATCAAAAGGGAATAAGGGGACTACTCTGCGTCCACGCAGATCGACATCTAAACTATCAAAAAGGAGAAGAAAGAGTAATCTGTGACTGTGCACAAGGGACAGAGGAGCTTTCTATTCGACATCACTACAACATTAAATCATACACCAACAACATTTAGAACACAATGAAGTTCAGTTCAAAAACACATTGGAAATCGTGCAAATACACTACGGGGGTAACACCATTTGGTTTCACTGAAAGTCAAATGTCACACAAGTCAGATTCTTGTAGAAATATTCAAATAAATTGTCAACAAATACAACAGTGTTAGTTAATCACAGTGAGGTGGAGTGGGGAAGGCACGTGACATAAATCAATCATTGGAAATATTGGATCAGACTGAAACATGCCTACAGTAACTTACCACCTTTCTTTTTCCTTAGAGTGGCTTAAAGGGGCGACAGAAAAAGATTTCTGAGTCTTTAAAACACAAAAACAGACTCAATGCTTCTCCCAAGATGAACAAATACACACTTGGATTGTGGCGTATTTTCCATCCATTTAAATTTGTCCTACTGCAGATGCATATGTTGTGTGCATCTCACAATTTACATTCAGTTATGAATCCAATCAATACTATTACTACTATAAGTGTATAAAGTAAGGAATTAAATGCAAACGTGTCAAATAAGCAGCTCTAGAAAAAAACATGCTGACCAGAGGTATTTTTCTGTCAGCAATTTTCTGCAATATAAGTAGATTCCCTCTCCTGTCATTTATTCATTCATTGGCCTTTCATCTCTCTGCCTGCTCTTTGCTCTCTGACACAGGGCACAGAGCGGCAATTACTAATGATAAGTGTACACAGTAAATCACAAGCTGCTACTAAAAACAATGTACCCTCCAATCTAGCTGCAACTAATGTTGTTTCATGATTGATTTATGTGTTTTTTATTCTTTAATTAATCATTTAATCTATATAATGACAAAATACAGTGCAAATTGTCCATAATAAGTTTTCACAGGCCAAGGTGACATCTTTAAATTGCTTGATGTCCTAACAGTAGTCCAAAACTCAAATGTATTCAACTAAGTATAATGAACCGAACCAAAACAGACGAAAAAAGCAAATCGTCATATTTGCAAAACCTGAAACCAGTGAATTTTTGCTAAATAAATGTCTTAAACACTTAATCCATTATCAAAATTGCTGCCACTTTTTCGACAATTGACGAATCAATTAATTGACTAATTGTTTCAGCAGTACACAGAGGTTGCTGCTGTGTTTTATGAGATAAGATGCCTCGCCTGAGACAAAGACCACCTCAGTTAAAGTAATAATCCTTCAGACTTTCATGAAATAATTACCTTCATCAATTATCTCAATATAACGTAGTTTTTTTTATTGGTAGTGGTGGAGTCAGCCATTCCCATGCTGGATTCAGATTGCCTACCTACTGTAAGCATGAGGGATTCCCAGGAAAACGATACATGCATGTTATAATCCAGTGCACTTTTATCTCATTGATAACAGCCCCACTGTTTACTGTTCACTCTCTCAGAGCTGTATGAAGTTGCTGCTAATGCGAACATCCCGCTGCCGCCGCTGTTGAAACACATGGTGGCTTTTATTGTGAAGCAGCCACAGGAAATGCAATGTGATTGTTTGTCACGGTGGTAAGCGCTGAGTGTGATTGGTTGTTAAAAATGCCCCTACAAGATAAGACAGCGGCCATTTTTGGCAGTTTTGCAAGGGAGTAATGGAACAGTCATAGAGGAGGAGCAGCCACAGATGAAGAGCTGCTACATAACATGTCCTGCTGCCGCGTGCAGCATGAAATCAGATGGAGGTCGTAATTATTAATGAGCTTGTTTGTCTGCACTGTAAACACATAGACCGGTTTCACTTCTGTCGTATTTCTAATATAACCACGGGTGTCGCCAAATCAACCAGGAGTCAAACGTTATTAACCTTCAGGGGGAAAGAGTAGATGTGCTATTTCACACAACAAAAGCCATGCGTTTACTGAGAGGCCGTCATCTAACAGCCAAGTTGATCATGAGGCGTCAGGCACATCAGGATCTGGGTGGTCTGCTCATGTGTCTCAGAATCGCTGACTCTCTTTTAATGCAATGAACAAAGGGTCCTCTGAAGTGGTTCTTACCACACACACACACACACACACACACACACACAGATATATATACAAACAGAAGAAAACAAAACAGAGATCATACTAATGTCATATTTTTGACTTGTTTGCTCCTTGACATGGATGCGGGGTCTTTAGAAGCGAGAGTCCTTCATGCATAATGGCAGAGGAGGACAGGAGGTGAGGCGGGAGGAGAAGCAGTTTTCTTCTTTTATTAAGAGTCAAATTAAAGCAAAATGATCAAATGATGGAAACTTAAATTGCATTAGCCTGAACAAAAGCTTCATTCAGCCGATGGATGCTGCAGTTAAGTGAAATGGATGGCAAAAGGTTATGCAGCATTAACTGCTTACCTTTATCCACTATTGAGAGATTAACCAATCAATGACAATAAGGAAGAAGAACACAAACAAAGAGAGAGGTCCTGTTAGACACAGACTTCCTAATGACACTGACTACGTTTACATGCACACTCATTTTCCACTATTATTCCGAATATGACGATATTCTTAATTTGATACGGGTCATGTTCCGTTTGGATATTCCAAATTAGGCCTTATTCCAAATGAAGCATTTTCAGATTAAGACATGTGGGATATGCTGATATTATCCAGGTTTTAGGAGCATTTTTTGGACATGTATACACGCCTGTTCATGCTCAGCTCTGTGCTGGAAACAAACCAACCAGCCAACAGTTTGCAGGGCTGCTGCGGTAGAGATGCACAGAAGTAAAGAAAAAGGAGAAACACAGCCACTGTTAAACATGAAGAAAGATTTGGATAGCAACAGGTTTTAGATATGCAAATATTGTAACGCCGACCTTTTCAAGAAGGTGATTGAACGAATGAATGTTCGCACGGTCGAACAAGGCTGCATATAAACGGGAATATTAGTGGAATATTCATGTTCATTAGCCACGTAAACAGCTCAAAAATTTTGTCTTTTTCAGAATAAGGACAAAAACTGGAATAGGAAGTCAGTGTGAGAAAAAAGTCAAACCAGGATGCTCTTACCGAGTTCCTCCAGTTCAGAGGTCATGGACTTGGAGCGCATAGACAGGGCTGTGGTGGGGGCTCTCTTTGGTGGTGGAGGAGCTGACGGAGACAGAGAGACACACAAAATGCATACGTGCCATTTTGTTTCATTCAGAGATAAAGTGGCGTTACATTATTTCTCTCAGATTGTGTTCATGATATTTAAATGAATTATAGTCTTGTTTTTGTTTGCTAAAAATGTCAATGACATCTTCCCTAAGTTTAATTTCAGTTACTGTAAATGAACACACAGTTGACTAAATCTACAGTGAATGAGAGTCTGGCATTGACAGTGGTCCAGTCTGTGTAATCTATGTATCTTCCTCTTACACGATAAGTGATAAATACACTGGGAGGTTTTGCTGCTACAGCCTTACGTGGTCTGGTATGACCGGTACGGCAGGCTAATGGTACGTAGCTAATGTTGGCAAACTTTAGGTAGAAATGGCTGTATAACGGACATCACTTTTGCTGACTTGATGATTCCTTTCCTTCTGCTACTGTTACACTACATTTTGGCATTCATCATTGTCCCGTAAACAGGGTTTGCACAGCTTTTTAAAGAGTAAAATTCAAGGACTTTCAAGGTACCTAAACCAAAAATTTCCAGACTCTCGAAGCCTTTATCATCACATGCCAGGAGACAACAAACAAATATGACGATGGGGCTGTTTCATTTCAAATATTAAAAGATTTTTGGTTTCCATGTGTCGATGTTGAAAATCAAGCATTTTTCAAGGAGTATATTCAAAAACTTTCAAGACTTTGCACAAACCCTACATAGGCTGCCTTTAATTCTCAGTGGTGATTGGCAGACAGTTGGTTTTGGACGTTCAGGACGTTTTGAATTGTTAAATGGTTCAGTTCTGATAATCTTTATAGGAAACATATAAACTTCTGGTGCTGTGTTATTTTTGTTGTTTGCACTGTGAACATGGAGTCAGGCTTCCTGCTGCCTCTGAGGGATATTATTACATAACACATCATCAGTCAGCACGCTGCTTTGCTGCAGTCTTTTAATACGGGAGGTACAACTGTTAGCAGATCCATCCAGCAGAAGGTTTTTCCCTCACAAGGTGTCCAGCTGTGTCCTGCTGCTCCTCATTATTATTTTCTCATTGATGTATGATTTTGTATTGGGGGACAATGCTGAACACAGTCAGTCATTTTCACCCCAGTTTTGGACAGGATACAATCTACAGGTTGTTGTACCTTTTTTGCGTGCTGTGTCGTCGGGGTCCAGATTCCGGCTCACCGTCACCACCTTGATCAGGAGCCGGTTGCCTCCCTGGCGGATCATGTTGACCACCTGTCTGTGGCCCACCTTCACCACGTTCTCCTGGTTTACCTGCCACAAACACACAACAGCAGAGTCATTCATGCAGCAAATCCTTGAGGACTTCCAGAAATCCTTACATGTGTAGAAGGTTTGGGATGTGGTTGTTACATGTGTAATTGGTGTCAGCAGGAAGAGAGGCAAAAACTGGCCAGACCTTTTAGTTTGACTGTGTATTTGAGAACGTTCTGAGCAGCAAAATTAAACTATATACGACATCATTTTATACTGTACATCTTTTAAGTCCAGACTCAACTTTTCTTTTTCTTGAATCGAGGGTGTCGTATGCTGTACAGACTGTAAAGCCTCTTGAGGCAAATTTGTGATATTGGGCTGTATGAATAATGTTGACTTGCTCACTATCCTGATCTAATTTGATTTACCAGGAAATGCTGTAGGTGACCATACCAATAATCCTGAACCCTCTGGCTCTGAGCCTATAAACAGAGTTTATCAAAGGAAGAATGTCAGATATTATAAAAGATATTTCAAGGCTTTGTTAGGACATTCAGTTTGGTGTGTTGAAAGGTTTTTTTTTTTGTATTTAAATGGCTGCAGTCTTCCAATAGCCTCGCTATCAATGTTTGCACAAGACAGAGGCAACAAAACCAAATGTAAAGCATCAATCCTTAACTTTTATGCATAACGTGCAGCAGACAAGACGTCAAAGATTAGCAGCTGTTGCTCTCTGCCACTTTAAGCCTGTGGTGGCTTCATGCTGGGACTGATGCTATTTCCAGGTAGACAGCTCATCAAAGTGACTGACAAATGATGTGGCGAGAACTTGACCTGACGTGTCCCAATTACGTACAATGTTGTGTTTTTGGCATGTTTACGAAAGTCACAAAATCTTTGAGTGTGGTGTTTAAGGACACTATTGTGCCTTAATGCTATGTACAGTGGGAATGGAGAGTAACTCACGACCAACAGCAAATTATGGACTGTGGCTTCTTGAAGGGTTTGATGGAAAAAAAAACAAAAAAACAATTAAAGGTCCTGCACACCTGTGGTCCACTGCGACGGACAAACAAAGGTTGGGAACCACTGCTGTAAGGAAACTATCCGGTCTGATTAGTTCAAGGAGTCTGGTGACCTGATGGATGTCCCAGCATATCTGCTCGGGGGTGTGCAGGGCCTTTAAAATAGTTTGTTGTCAAGTTTTTATTTTTATTTTTTTTAGTTAACCTGGTACAACTTGAAACTGGCTTTTCCAAAGTTGCAGTTTGACTGACGTCCAAAAGTGCATGTTTTCCCAACATTTCCTGTTAGTACATTTATTTCTTGTATACTAACTGCCAAAATAGTGCACTGTCAACATTAGTGCATACTATGTACCAGGGTGGGATCTACCAGCCACTGACAGATAAATTCACCAGCCACTCAACAGTAAATCATTATTTTGTGTCTGAAATCTACCAGCCACTTTCATATTTTACCAGCATTTGGCTGGTAGCTGCATGATTTCCATCCCTGCTATGTACTTTATAGTATAGTATTGAGGTGAAACGATTAGTTGATCAATCGAGTTGTCAATCAACAGAAAAGTAATCTGCAACAATTTTGACAATAGATGAATCGTTTAAGTCATTTTTCAAGCAAAAATCTAGTTCCAGCTACTCAGTTTTAAGGATTTGATGCTTTTCTTTGTCTTATATGGTAATAAATGGAATATCTTTGTGTTTTGGACTGTCGGTTGGACAGCACTAGTGTAGGATTTTGGGACACAGGGTTTGATTTTTCAGATAATGGCTCGCAGCGTTGAGCAGACTTCAAGGAAAAGGCTGAAAAATTCAATTTTAAACCTGACCATGGAAATGCAAATATGTTGGTGGTGGTGTTGTTAGCACTTTGGTCCTGTCCTACTGCCAATCTTCATAACTGCAGTATTCATGTTGGTGGCAGGAGAGGCAGCCGCTGCCCTCACAGTCAGCCTTCAGAGACAATCAGAACAAGTTGGTTTGTGGCCCAAAAAAAAATCCTGCTGCTGAGAATGCAGCGACGATCCGGGTATAATTAAAGGCGATGTGTTCACACACACCAGCGGGCCACATACAGCTCATATATTAACATCTGAATGCAGCTGGTACCCAAAACCGCTACACACCCCCACGCTCATATCAGATTTTTTGGCTGTGCAAATACACACACACACACACACACACACACACACACACACACACACACACACACACACACACACTTCATACTTTCCCTTTCAAACACATACATGCATGCCCACACGGATGGTTTTTAATGTCATTACTGCCCATCTAATTTAATATGAGCCCTGCTGGACCGCTCCTCTCCGGTCTACTCCGCCCCTCCTCTCTACTTCCAGACAAATAGTGGAGGAGGGGTCAGATGGAGGGATGAAAGAGAGGCCGGCTGGGAGCCATGGAGAGGAATGATGGATGGGAACAGGGAGGGAAAGCCAAAGTGGTGATGAGGGAAAATGTGGCGAGGAGAAGTGATGAAGACAGAGAGGTGGACACACAGAGAGACGAAGAGCAAGACTTTATTTTCTCTCTTTGGGGTTTAATCTAACAAACGCTGCTCGGGCGTCACCAGGGCGGACATTTTGGTAATTGGAGAGAAATGCTCCAACAGCTGTTTCAGCGTGACCTCGTGTTCCTGACGTCGTGCTCCAACACACACACACACACACACACGCACACAGGGGTAGCCTTATGTAATCTGCTCTGTCTTTCCACCCTATTATGTAACTACGCTTGAAGGTAGGATACACACACACACACACACACGCACTTATATATTTTTTCTTCTGCCAAAATCATAGTAAAGAGCCGGTCTGGGTTTGTTGTAAGACTGATGTTGAAGGATCAGGACATGACGTGACAGAAAACTGAGAGCATATTGATCTTTAGGAGTTGAGTTTATGTTTTGGGGTTTTTTTGTTTCTCTCTATAACAGCTATCACAATATGAAACTGAATTTATTGTTACATTTGTGAATCAATTTCATTTTGTCCCATTCAGAGTAATCATTAAAGAAGGCTGCAAAATGAAGTCTTCCTTAATGATTTGTTGTCCACATAAAGACTTCAGCTGTACGACCAACAGCGCTCTGATTTCCCATGGTGCACCTGACACCAAAACGTCTCTTTCTAAACCTATAAGAAGCAGCCATTCACCAGAAAGACTGTAGTGAGGGTGTATAGTTTATTTCCAGTTTATCCCTGTGGCGTGTTGAAGCCTCAAACCTCCGTCCTCAAGGGGGCGATGTAGAGCCAATCAGAGCGTTTCCATGACGACAGTATTTACATTTTCATTTGCATTCCTGTCTGAATGAAGAAGTGAGGGAGTGTCTGGATTAACTACAGTAAGAGCAATTAAAGATTCTGGACGTTTGAAGTGGACTCTGATTGGTTTATTGAACATCTGGTTAGATGTAACTGGTTGTTACAGACACTCAGTTCAGTTAAGAGATTCACTATGTCAGTAATTTGATAGATATTTAAATCATTCACATTCCCAATATAATCACCAATATTCACCATTAAACAACATAAGAAAGTTTCCAAAAGGCAAAAAAAATGCATCAACCAAGAAATAGGAAAAGCAGGATAGTTTTTGTCTTTAAAGCATTTTTTACTGTCTGATGAATTTCCACTAGTTTGTCTATTTTAACCATTAATTATTTTATATAATAAAAATAAAAAAGAAAGAAATAATTCACCCTAATGGAACTCGATGGTGTCGAGGGGAAATCAATGCGTCAGCTATCAGTTACAAGCAGATGATTTGTGATATTGATTACTTTCCACCGTCACCGACGCCGGTGTGAACAATCCATCGAGCACTGACATACAAAAGGGGGTTACACGTGTGTGTGTGTGTGTGTGTGTGTGTGTATATGTCATTTATTGAGTGAGGGAGAAGTGTATGGTTTGTCTGGCAAGAAAAAAATGTAAAAAGAGAGATGAAACCTGTCCTGAACCAACAACCACCAGAAAGAAAAACAGCAGTGAAGCAGCAGCTTTATGGCTGAACATTAACAGTTTAATCAATAGTACACAAACACACACACACACACACACACACACACACACACACACACAGATGCAAAACACACAAGGAAATTAGGCCTCCAATACAATATGCATGTAAAAGTCGGCCTTCTGTCAGATCAAGCAGAAGCGCCTATTCAAAAGCCATTATCATTATCATAACCATTACAATAGTTCCACAGCATTAAGCATCATACGGCCCATTAAGCTGAACACACAGGCAGCCCCAACTCTATCTGATCACTCAATCCAATCTCAGCTGATGCAAATCTTCCTCGTTTACTGACAGCCGCTAACTGATTAATCAGTTATAATCTGACCCGTGCAGGCACGTGCTGAGCCTGTCAGAGCAGGGAGGGGGTTAACAGGTCCGCACAGAGGTCAGCTGATCGCTCTTCAGTCATATTAATACAGACAAGAGTACAAGCGTATTCACACACACTTTGGTTTGGGGACTGGCGAGGGAAGTTTTGTGTTGTGCTCCTACCCTCCTTGACGTTGAGCGTAACCTCGCTTATGTCTTCTTGGCACAACCAAGTCAGACACTTGGGTGAAGTTCCAAAATATACAAGTATTGATCTTACAGGTTAACTGCAAGAAAATATACAATAACAGTTAACATAAATCTATATATCCACCTGAAATACCTCATTGGATAAATCACATTTTAAGTTATGGTGGAGCTATGAAGATGTGTTTGCTTTTTGAAAAATGAGACATGAGACCCTTAAACACTCCTAAAGCTGCAGCAGGCAAAACCTATGAAAACAACAACCTTCTGATAGTTTCAAAGTGAAAAATTGGATGTCAGCCAGACTCGAACGGCTGAATGTGCACAATAGCAAATGTCAGCAATGGAAAACTCTGAAGTTCTTCTTGGAAAAGGTGAGAGAAATGGGACGACGAGGTGGAGACACACCGAGGGTCTGAAAAATCTGGGGCAGTGAGCAAGCAGCATCACCCCCCATCCTTTTCCAGAGACCGGCTGGAAAAGCATGTGGAGGGGAAGCTGCAGCAGACGGCAGCTCTTGTTCTCACTCCATAATCCAAGCAGATCTCTGCAGTGGAAGGGAACCAACAAGTCCTCCAATCTACACAACCAATCTGAGGGTTTTCTGATCCGTCACCTCGTCCTCGTCAGAACAGGACGTTTGAACAAATGAGAGAACAGACACAGGTTACGCAGCTCCTGGACCTGACCTGAGATCTTATCTGAAACTGACCCATTTTAGTTGAAGTGTCCATTCTTCTTCCATGGAACCAAATTTATCAAAAACTTAAACACAGCAGTAGTCTATGCATGTATGGAAAATTGTATAATAAAAAAAAAAATAATGATGACAACTTTATTTTAACTTTTAATTTCTATATCAAATTTACAAATGGTTTTGGTGTTTTCATGTCAAAAGCCCCCTAAATGTCGATGGTTCGAATCATCAGTCCAGAAGCCATCGAGTCGAATCTTATTTTGTTAGTCGAATCCCTGCCCTTTACTTTTCTTGTTTGAGTCTTGTCTCAAACTGACCTGACTACACAAGCTAGAACTGAAATAGAGAAGGAAGACAAAGGGCTCTGACGCCCTCCCCTCCGCTGCTGAACGTTAGCAAAGTGGGCCACAGTACTTTAGAAGCACAGCCTCTCCTGCTGTTCAGTGTAATTGATATTCAGTAAAAAAGTGGCGACTCAGAGGGTCGATTTGGAAAATTCTGATTTGAGTACAGCCCTACAAAAGACATCTAGGCATGTAGCTTATTACTGGTTGGTTGAAAAGTTTAGTGTCAACAGGATTTCAGAGACTATATTTCAGTGTGAAGCAACTCCTAACTACACCTTGAAATATACTCATTTATAGGCACGCGTGGGTCGTACGTTCTCTCTTCCATTACCAACTCCAACACCTCAAACTCAGCAGATACCCATCAGACACCAATGCTCTCTTTTTAACCAAATTAAAAACCTGCTTTCCATACTGCGTGGAACTTAGAGGGGGGATTTTTATGTAAGGTAACATGAGGCCCGGGGTTGCTGTGGCACTAAAAAGTGAATTGGAGGCCCACTGTGACTTAATGAATGTAACCGATTACTGACTGAAACACTACATTTGATAGGAAACTGTATTTAATGATTTAATGTGGATCGGTCACATCGTGGCCGGTCCCAGTCCACTTAAAAAGGTCAGAGATCCAAAAATCCTCAACTGTTCAACCAAATTCAGCTCAGTTTGAACCGTAACACCTGATAGCGTTCAGGGATGAGCCCCACAAAAGGTGTAAAATTAAAACATAGGAAAAGACAGATGCAAAGGAGAAACCGTAAATAAGAGACAAGACAAATAAAAGACATTTAACAACAAATTAAAGTAACAGCACGTAAATAATCTATTTCCTTCCTTTGTACAGTAAAAATAAAAGTGATGAAATGCGGTGAAACATACATGCAACCACACATACGGAGGCGTGTGCATGTGCATGTACCTGTATATGCCTGCATCCCTTCACCCACACATTAAAGGAGCAGCATTCATCAGCATTTGAAACATGGAGCTGATCTGCATCTAAGACTGGGGACTGTGCGCGTGTGTTTTCCCCTTGTAGGAAGCTGGAGTACATCAAAGCAGGCTCATTAAATACAGAAATACACAGACAGAAACTGTGTGTGTGTGTGTGTGTGTGTGTGTGTGTGTGTGAGGGAGAGACACAGGAAAACACACAGAAGAATCAAGTGAAGGATTGAAACAGGATGAGGGGGGAAGATGGAGACAAGAGTTTTATTCTGATGACTCAGAGTCCTACTTAGAAGTCTTGACTGATGAATCATGTGGCTGAATATCAAACTGACGATGAGAGCACATGTTAGGGCACGTACACACAATCTACACACACACACACACACACACACACACACACACACACACACACACACACACACACACACACACACACACACAAGGTCAGGCTCACTCATTCTTGAGTCCTCCTCTTGAATTAAACTTGGACAGCACGTACAGTGACGCTGCAGACACTACGAAGTAAGACTGTACAGCCCAGGGACACCGACTGACTGACTGCAAGAACCGCCTATCGGTGAGTCCAGGTCACCTGAAGTCACGAGACAGAGCTGTTAGCCAATGGCCAGACGGAAAGCAATAAGCCCGTCATGCAGCACGGAGGAGGACACTAATGGATAGTTCACAGCGTTAACCGCCGCTCTGCCCTACTGGCACAGATCCAAACAGTCGACGAAGCAGCGACAGGCACAAACCCACGTCTGCCTCCCGCCCTGCGCTCACACCCCCTCACCCTGTCACCCCGGCCTTCAGGGAACAGACACATCTACAGTTTGTTTTCTTAAATCTTTGTGTTTGAGTTGTCTGGGCTCACGCTGCACAACTAAAGGGTCAGTTCACCCAAATCACCCCCCACCTTAACAGAAAGTAGTTACCAGGAACACAACATCAGGATGAATGAGTGACACAAACGGTAACTGTATGATTATTACAGTTGCAATGACAAGTTGATTAATCAAACGAAAGAAAATTAATCGCCTTTTTCAAACAAAAATGTCAACCATGTGCTGCTTCCAGCTTCTTAAATGTGAGGATTTGCTGTTTTTCTTTGTCCTTTCTGACAGTAAGTGAAGAGTCTTTGGGTTTTGGACTGTTGGTCGGACAAAAGAAGCCGTTTGAAGACGTCACTTTGGACTCTGGGAAACTGTGACGAGACATTTTTCACAATTGTTTTGACATTTTATAGACTAAACGATTAATAAATTGTTAGTTACGGCCTAAATGATTGTAAAGCTAGTACAGCTCCCCAAAACGAATTTCCTCAACATCAGTAAAATACAGAACTAAGACTTCAGATTCGGGTTGCCCTGCATGGACCGGCCCAGTACTCGGACACCTCAAACCACACTCTCTGCCTCCTGAGCCTCAGCTAAGCTTTACTCTTAAGCCCTACTAAACCTGCTAGTAGATTCAGGGGGCTGTTATCACCCATTTATCTCAGTGAGCCAATGCAGCGTGTTCAGGTGACATAGTATAAAGTCCACGTAGGGAGCTTCGTGTCCCGTGTGAAAACGAAACTCAATGTTGACTTTAAAGTTTTAAGTTACAAAACTTTACGTAACGACTTATTTTAACCCAAACCACGATCATTTCCTAAATCTAACCAAATAGTTTTGTTGCCTAAACCCAACCAGACGCCGAGGGGTAAAACATGAGTTATCAACCATGTGAGTAGATGATAACGGCCTTCTGAACCTATTAACAGGTGTAGCTGCCTGACCTGTTTATGTGCCATTTACATTTAGATTTATTCTGACTTTAGCCCCCGGGGATTGTCTCATTTTGCCATTCAATCAATCATCCCTTGTTTTGGTTTAGTCTAACTGCTCTCATCCACCTCATTCCCAGCAGCAGCAGGCAGCTGTCCCACTGTACACTACAGACAAGGTTAGCAACTAGCTGGTGAGGAACGTGGGACACTTAGCAGCTATAAGGAGCCAGAAGTTTTTTCTCAGGACTTGTTGGAGACAAAAGCAGAGCTGAGAGGAGAGCGAATATTGTTCTTACATTCGTCAGGTGGCCAGAAACACTGTTGATCATGTCTGTTTCAGCTTCATAATGTGATGATATATCAGTGCTGTGTTTACAGCTTGTTCCGACGCCCCCAAATGGCAAAAAAAAATAAAAATCAATGATTGCCAATTTCTGAAATGTGAATCAGTGGGCGTTTCCATCAAATACCTGAATATATCATCTTATCTTCCACATAAGATGGTTTTAGTGGTTTCTCAATTTTTCTTAATGCTTGAATTTGTCCATGGTTGGGTTTTTGTCAGACTGGCTTTTGTCTGACATGACAAGTTACATGCCTAAGCCTGGTCAAGTTCAGGTTCGTCCAATATTAAGTACTGATTTTTTAATGTTGTGGGAACCCCGGGCTTCAAAAGTGGAAAGAGTGAAGAAAGCCCCTCCATCATCATCATCATCATCATCATCATCAGTTCCCCTCAGCTATTTACTCGCTACCCAGTTGACACTGATCAATACTTCTCAGTGAACGTCGGGAATCTCTCACACTTGCAGCTGTGTGCACACAAACCCCACAAGGCAACGCACATACGCACAGAAATCACATGACATTCAGTCTTAAAATAACAGAGTGGAAGCGCTGTTTCCTATAAATCATTTATTTATAGGTACAGCGCACAAAGAGCAGCATGCCTGAGCCCACGGTGCTCAGGGAGCCACAACACAGCCCACCGTCAAAGTACGGCGTGAGACTTAAACCTGTTAAGATGGCTGCACCGGGAGAACAAGGAAATGGGGGTGACATTCTGGCAAAGCAGTCCATTGACAAAAAAATCAAATAAAACCCCCATTTAATGATGAATGGTATGCTCCACTCCCCCCCACCCCACCCCAAACACTGATAACATTCTCAGCATCGCTCCCACCTCCAGCGGTATCACGCAGCAACTGTCGCTTAGCAACCGGGAACATGTTGTGCCTTACTGTGTACACAGTGATAATGCAGCTTTTAAGAGTAAAGCTTAGCTGAGGCTCAGGAGACAGAGAGTGTGGTTTGTTGGAGAGCGGAGGACGTCCGGACGGAGAGAGGGGACGAGGCTGCGGCCTGGTGACACGGCTGAGGAGTCCGAGTACTGGGCCAGGCCATGCAGGGCAACCCGAATCTGAAGTCTTAGTTCTGTATTCCGTCTTCAAGTCGAAACAACTGACTTCAAATGTCAAAACAATTGTGAAAAATGTCTCGTCACAGTTTCCCAGAGTCCAAAGTGACGTCTTCAAACTGCTTCTTTTGTCCAACCAACAGTCCAAAACCCAAAGACTCTTCCCTTACTGTCACAGAAAGGACAAAGAAAAGCAGCAAATCCTCACATTTAAGAAGCTGGAAGCAGCAAATGGTCGACATTTTTGTTTGAAAAAGGCGATTAATTTTCTTTCGTTTGATTAATCAACTTATTGCAACTGTAATAATCATACAGTTACCGTTTGTGTCACTTCACTCATTCATCCTGATGTTGTGTTCCTGGTAACTACTTGCTGTTAAGGTGGGGGGTGATTGTTTTTGTTTTGAGCTAACCAATCAGTAGCGAGTGTCTAAACAGAGGTTGTGGTCGCAGCATCTGAACATCTTTCACAGCAGTCAAAGAAATATGACAGTTTAAGAGCCGGTACAGCTGCACCACTCGCATTCAGACTTGTCACCATTTTTCTGACCCTGGTACAGGAAGACGACGTCCCCGTTCTCAATCCTGCCAACAAATCTCTGATTTGTCAATGAGCACAACACCCGACCTAGCCTGTTTGAATTGCTAAACAAATCGGAGATGTGAGTGGTGATTCAGAGGTCTGGAACCAGGTTGGAGCTGTACCTATATGGGAACGTGGACCAGCAGAATCAGCAGAATTAACTCAAATCAAAGTCATTTCATTTGCCTTAGTGAGCTGACAGAATCAGGGTTACTGATCTAACCAGATACTACCAACCACCAAAAGCTCATTGTAGCTGCATTAAAAAGGCTTTCACTAGAGGAGCTACTAAAGATGTGTATACTAATTCAATTCACTTACTCTTTCAAGCATCTAGACAGTTTTGGTTTTATGTGCCAAGGCTTTGAATTAACCACTTCTGAACCTTTGATGCCACTCCAATACAAGAGAGGTGAATAGATTTGTTTGCCCAGAAAAATGTCACTGTTACTCAGGATCATTTTCAAATTCTAGTGCAAACTGTGCGTTCTGTGGACTATCCAGAGGAACCAGGACTCTGCTTCTGGAAAGACACTCAGCTGTTGAGTTTTTTGGACTGCATCTATATAGCAATTCTTTTGTCACTGCAAGTGATTACTCAGTCATTTCATCTGTTGTTCATGTAAAAATATTGATTAGTGCAGCTTTAAAAACTTGCTCAGCAACTTGCACAAAGTTCTCAAATCAAGGAGGTTGAAAAGATCAGCTGTAGCTGGACGACTGGCTCAATCAGTTTAAAGCCCACATGTGTAGAATTAGTATGTGATTATATCGAAAAACGTGACAATCCCCGGGGGCTAAAGTCAGAATAAACCTAAATGTAAATGGCACAGAAACAGGTCAGGCAGCTCAAATATTTCCCACAACCTCAGTCTCTTCAGAGGCAGCCTCTCAGGTGGACTTGACTTTGAGTTTTAGTCTTTGGCTATTTTGTGACAAATGATGCTGCAGATGCAACCTGGGTAATAAACTCTTTAGCAAAACTGTAAAGTGAGGGGGAATACACCACTGCAGGTGACGCTTTAGAATCACACACCTGGTCGCAAAAAGCAAACTATATACACATGCAAATGGTGGTGAAACATACAATGGGGCAACAATGGAGCTCTATGGCACAGATAATAATACAGGTAATACTTTAAAAAGCCAGCAACCTGTCACAGCTGGCCTTCTAACCCTCTGGTCAGCCACGCTGCCACCTGACGCAACCTAATGCTAACACTAAACCGAGGGAGAATGTGTTTCAACATGCAGATGCTGCTTTTGTGTGGTCTGTTTTTAAGCAGGTTCTGTCCACACAAAAATATAGGATGCAACCTGGAATCCAAATCTGAAATGAGGTCAGACAGCAAGAAACCCTGAGTTTGACAGTCTGCTTGTGTCCCCGGTCTCAAACAGCAGCTTTTCTCTTCTATATTTAACTGCATTTTAAGGCTCTCTGCCTTCAGGATGACAGACAGCGACTGGAAAGAGACAAAATGACATTTAAAAAGAAGATATATTTTGGCAAATTTGTCCAATTCTGCTTGGCTTTTGAATAGTGCACAGGTACCTTTTGCTGTTAGACCGATCACTTCAGGCACCAGACTTTGTCAGTTAGATTTGTATGCTGGATATGTGTCCTCATATCTGGCATTACATTTTGATTTTCATGACATTTCAAGTATCCATTTTTACACAAGAAATTTGAGTTTTAAAAAACGAAATGTTATGAAAACATCCTTAAGATTAATATTTTCTGGTGCTAAAACACCTAATAAACACGCTGGCTATAATCTCTTTTGCTGGAAATGAAAGCTTGCACACAGTGGCCGAGATATGAGACTTATACGAGATGTTTTTCTTTCACAGACAGAGTCGGTGAGCTGCCTGCTGCACGGCCCCCTCCCCCCTTCTTTAAGAGCTTTTGGAGAAAGAAATGGTGAGGACTGCCTGTGCTAGTTCACTGCACAACTGACAGTTGTGTGCTGTGTTGCAGCCCTCAGAGAGATGCAGAGAGTCAGAGATCTGACAGAAGGACAAGTGTGCACGCACACACACACACACACACACCTGGGGGCACAGGGAGGCAGATGCATTTGCATGTTACACTGGTCACACATCCTTCTCTTGGCCAAAGTTGTGTGTTATATAAGAGAATAAGTGCTTTACTCCATCTACCTACACTCCACACGTTCAAACACACACACACACTCTTGCACACATACAGGATGTTAACTTTTTATGCATGTTGCATCCTGTAAGCACGACTGTAATATACACTGCATAAACATCTCTCTCTCTCTCTAACATGCACAATAACAGCAGCTTTTCTCTTCTTTAAAGACACACTTCACTCTGCTGCTGCATCTAATCGCCTCCCTAAGCGCCCAAATTTCCTCCTGCTCGCTGTCGATGCTCTGGAACTCAACACGGTTCAGTTTCAAACATCAGCAGTGAGCTGGGAGGAAATTTGAGGTTAGAAGAGTGTTTTTAACTTTGGGCGAGCAGTTAGTGTTCATCCCTGTGTAGGAGTTGATGGATCGGTCAGTGCCAGAGCCAGACAGGAGATCAACATGGCCGATATTTAGGGCTGGGTTCCGATAGTCGGTTTCATTTTGGATCAGATACCCAGGATCGATCGCTGAACTCCAACACCAGCAAATCTCTGACTAAATCTTTTGTCTCTCTTTGCACAGAACATTTAGATGGCAGGTTTTTCACTTTTAGCAGAAGCTGACTTTTGCTCTCACAGGTTTAAATGTGAAATGTCGCTGGCAGCAGATTACATGAACTGTAAATAATGCTAAATATTGGAATTTCCTCGTCCTAAATGACAGTTAACCAAATGTCTGGCTTTTAAATGACTGGTCAGACAAAAAACAAACAAACATGAAGATGTCACCATGGGCTCTAACAAACTGTGACCAATTTTTTCTCATTATTTTCTGATGTTTTAAAGACCAAGACATTAATTGACAAATAATTAATCAAAAATAATCAATAGATTAATCAATAATTAAAATAATGGTTAGGATATATTGTTACGATATGTTTGAGTTCAAGTTCTTTTTTAAATTTAAAATGTCCTGATCTTGGTCCCAATTCCTTTATAATTTTTCTTCTATATTCTTGAAATGTTTGTTGTGTGTTTATATTAAAAATGAATATCAGCTGATTCTTTTAAACTCCCAAATATCAATGTTGGCCTCAAAAATCCAGTTTCAGTCAGGCTCTAATCAATCACCGCAGCCACTCACATTCACAGACAAAGCAAATGAAGCAGAGGAAATATTATCTCAAGCTGTGTAATGGATCTAACCTTTTCCAGGGGGAATTTTGCCTGTTTGAAATGATTGCGAGCAGGGGGAGAAAAGCATGAAACCCTCTGGTGACGGTGGATCCCTGGGACAGTTCATGTTGGTCAGGTTGTCTGACCGGGAACTCCAGTGGAGGCGTAGATACTGAAAATTGAAAATGTCCTACCAAAGAGAAACAGCAGTTTCACCTTCTGTGAGGAAAACTAAACTGGTCGTCACGTCTTTATTCTCATCCTCAGACGGTTTTCTAACGTGTCCTCCTGCTTCTTAACAACAAAATGGCCTTTGTCACCTGCAGTTGGAAAAACGGGAGACTGCTTGCAACAGCTGTACACGCTCAGCGGAACAAACATCACAATGATTTAGAAGACTAGAAGTACACTGCCCATACCCTCAAGCTCCTTGATGCTGTGTATCACACTTCTCTTAGATTTATTACAGGTGACAGTTTTATTTGATCCTCTATGAGAAGGTAGGACGACCATCACTTACCACTCAAAGGGAACAACACTGTATTTATTTAATAAGCTACTGAAGCATGCATTATCTTGGATATCCCATTCATGAATAAGGAAACTGACTGACCTTTATGCTCCTAACAGGTGGAAAAAGCTTCAGGACTCCTTTAAGTTAGTTGTTGAACGTTGTTTTATATAATGAATGCTCCTGTTTTTCTTAATATGTCTGCAGTGTCTCTGTGTAATGTACTCGTTCTGTCTTTTTTTTCTTCTGTTGTATAAGAAGGTTGATTTTACACTTTTTACATTTTTTATTGTATAAATTATTTTCAGGGTAGCATTGTGAATGAGAGCCTTGCTTTCAATTGGTTTAACTCCTGATTAAATAAACAGATAAGAAGAAAAAGAAGTAGAAGAAGAAGTAAGCATGTTTAACTATTTGTCAAAACGTTCCCTTTGTCTGTCCTTCATTGTGCTTTCACATGTCATCAATTCAGGCTGTATGCAGAAAGTTAGCTGCGGTATTTAGAATTTAAATCTCATTTAAATCTGACAAAAAATAAAAAGGTTTTGGAAGTTTCAGTAGTTTAAGTAGTAAATAAACATCAGGTTAAAAGAAACGAGAGTACAGCCCAGACAGATGCAGCTCAGGACTTAAGGTGTCTTTGTAAGTGCAGAAATCATCAAAAATGTCCTGAACACTGAAAGCAACACGGACTCTGTGCACCTCAACCAGGAAGGCAAAGACAATGAGCCACCGTGTCCTATGATGAACCCGGCCTTCGGCTTAGTCAGCAGCGATGAGACGATTCCAAAGGACGCCACGCAATTATGATGGCCGACCACAGACTGTGCGTGTGCTCTGCTACAGGACCCACTTTACTGGCCAAGGGGACAAAGAGACTAGCTATACTGTCTGTGAGAGGAGAGGAATGATCCTGTAGCATCAAAATCACCTCTGACCTTGTAGCTTCCTGACTTTTGGCCTTTCAAGTGCAGCAAACAGGCAATTATGATATCAATAACAAGTCCTTTTCCTCCGCCGTCACGCGCCACAGCGGAAGGCTCCCCTCGTTGACTCGTCTCACTTACTCAAAGTCAACAAGCTGTATTGATATGAAGCACAGACTGCTGAAGCATGGCGGTTATTGATGGGGACTACAACAAGCACCCACTTAAACACATTTAGGCAAATGATTTGAGTGCTTGTGTACGAGCGCACAAAATGCACGCGTGCATCCTCATGCCAAGCTGTAAGAGGCGATGAAAGATTGATGCTCAGCCAGGCCCTAAATCACGCATGCTAATGGAACATGTTCTGCTAATGTACAGTTGAGGGGAAACAGGGCACATGTGCACTCTTGCGGACACAAAAACACATGTTTAAACACACACACACCTCTGCTAGAACTCAAAACCATGGCCAGGTACTTAGAAATAAATGGCAGGAAGATATCAGCCACAACCATGCAGTTGTTAGCGATACTTACACCGGATCTTTGGTGATAATCAGTGGCTTCTTTCCAGTCCTGTATGCCCTGTATGTCTTTGTTCCTGTCCTTCAACCCATGATCTGAAAATTAGTCAACATCCACCATCTTTAAAGACGCTCCACTTAATAAAATGTTTTGAAGCGTTGAAGCGAGACAAGAGAGGAGGCTTCCAGAGGGGCTCGGAGGGATGAAGGATGGGGAAATCCAGTATCCAAAAAACGTGATGCATAAACTCACAGGAAGATGGAGAGTTCACCTGTCAGGGTAACATGACAGAGACGTCTCTTCACTGGAAATCTGTTTAGCAGCTGAATACTGCAGGTCATCTGGTGGGACTGTAATGGGATTACACACTAGAGCCAACAGGCTGCCATGGTAACCGCATCACCACTATATTATGACTACCACAGGACAGAATAAATAACTGCACCAACCAGCACGCATTTAAGTTCTTCTGAATCCATCTTGGCTCAGTCATGGAGGAGCGGGGCACAGACGGCCCAGATAGTTGTTTTTTTTGTTTATTATAGCAGCAGCTGCTTGAGTATTTGAACATGAACCAAATATATACTTTATTTAGACCACTTATAGCTGCTGTTTGGTTCATTCAGAAATAATGAACAGATCTGACTTGTCTCTATGTGTGGAGTCTCTGTGATGTAAATCTGGGGCCCACTTCACAAACCTTTGCAACTTGACATCATTTCCTTTTTGTTCGCTGTGACACGTTTTACTAATCATAACAAACACTGTACTCGTGACACATGCATGAGACGGCCGGAGTCCTCCGGTTCTCACACATTAATCTGCAATTTGCAAGTGACAATTAAAACGTGACGCTGCCGCCATTTGCGTATAAACGGTTTCCTCACAAACCACTTTTATGATACGGGCCCCAGATACAGATCCACGATAGGTCTAGTTCTGCTCTGTGCACAACTGCTGCGGTGACAAACGCAAAAGCAATCAACAGTCCAGTCGCTGACATCTTCAACATGCTCAAATTGTGAATGTGACGTGGAACATTATGACCAATCAAAAGATTCAAGTCAAAAAAGAGGTTTGTTACGGATCAACATAAAACTGCACACCAAAAGGATCAATAAGCAGAATATTTCACTGATTTTCATGCCATTTCCCAACAAACAACATCAATCCTTCAATCGTCTTCAGCATCAACAAACGTTCACGCACAACTGAATATAACGTACTCCAACAGGCAGCCGTCAGTTACACTTGCATACCGTTTACTTACTGTAATTCATCTTTTTTGTCTACTTTAAAAACACATTTTAAACAGACTCTGGTCCCAGTTACAATGTTAATTGCTGGATAGCTTGAATTAGAAACAGTAGCACATTTGTTTTTCATGTTTTTTTCATTATTTTGTCCCAAAATTGCCTCTCTGTCACTTATTATTCAAGATAAATATATATATAGTCTATCTCTTTGTACAATCCTGCAGCTTCACACTGCTCCAGCACGTTTTTAAATAGGTCGTCCTTTAAATTTCTTGTTTGTGTAAATAACAAAAAAGATTTACAGACAGAACACAGCACCCAGTGCAACATTACATCACAACATTACCTCAGCAAAGCCCAAAACTAAGTGACAACAGAACAATCCATTAGGAGCGCGGTGAAGGGTGAGACAGCTGTGCAAAGTGATTGGCGCCACTTCCTAATGAGGCTGGATTGAGACAGGATGTGCAAATGTGTGTTGTATTAATTCCTCTGTCCTGAATAATACCCATGCATCTCTGCCTGGCATAGGAGGAGCTGAGGAGCGAGGACAGGAATATGACGAGGTACATAAGGAAGTGGGAAGACTATTCATCACCTTAAAAGAGTGCTGCGTTCCACCTCTAGGACGGCACTTATCAATCTGACTTAAAGCTACAGCAGTGACGCTCTGAGGTTACTGTACAACTCCAAGTGGATCTATTTGGATTGAAACTGTAGTATAAGGTCAAATAAATAAAAGCCACAGTCAGTGCAGCGATATTCTGCTCACGCTCATTAGAGAATACGAGCTGTGGATGGCTAACTGCAGTGTAGCCAGGGGCTGTGCAGCTGTGCACGTGTCAAACAATATTCAAGCTCTTCAATGCATTTTGTAAACATGTTCGTTCTGCGATCCATCTGCAGCTCTGACTGAAGCAGGCTGACGAGACGATGAAAGGGGTCAACAGAAATTTGAGATAAAACAAACGAGCGATAAGGAGTGAGCGAGCTGCAGACACAGATACAGTTTGCTCTCCTCATTTGATGCTCCATTTAGCAGAAACACAAAATAAAGCCACCCCCAGTGCAGCGCTGCTCACAGACACACAGTCGTTATGGAGTCACATAAGAACAGGAAAAAAAATGCAAGCTCAAAATAGACAATGTGCTTTTCCTCTGACTCTGGTTTTTTTCCTCCGCAGCTGTGATATGATTTGTAATATGCGAGGGTACAACAGTGACTGAAATCCCTCCGATAGTACTCAGCACATGACATTTTTTCCAATACTTGAGAAACGCATAATGATTGTGAAGCGTTTCAGTGAGACGCCCTGCTCACATTAGCAAAATACACACCAGCACTAAAGAGTATTTCAAGTCGTTAAGATAAAAACAAATCCTTACTATGGAGGCATTTGGAAGATAACCCCAAGAGATCAGATACTGCGACTGCTTACACAACACAGTGTCATTTCATTTGTCAAACACAGAGAATCGATCATTCAGTGCATGGGATTTGGTTAATATCAACATATATCAAGCGTTAAACAAAGAAATATCAAATTGAGAGAGAATGAACACAACATAAAACAAAAAACCTACAATAAAACTTTGCAAGATTTTCCATTTCGATTACAATAGTCGTCACTGATTGGGATTTCTTTTTTGTGGACACTTTTGTAAGTTATGCTGCTCCAGTTCTTTTTTTTGTTTAATGTGATTTTTTGACAAATGCTAAATATGTACACAAAAAAGACAAGAGAAAACTAAACGGGACATAGTGATGATAAAAAAAACATACAGCAAAAAAGCAAACCCTCAATAACTAGGCTATCAGATATGCATTTCTGGTCTGGAGGGGCTATGATGGCTATGAATGGGCACGGGTCAATAGTTTTTGCTAGTGTGGCTAATGGGCTAACAGCAGCGGCCCTAAAATTGTAAATCATATAGCGTACTGTAATTCACCTCCGTCACCGTCCTTAGACTCACAACACCAAACAGCGTTGCTCCTTCTCTGCTGCATGTATTATTTCACCATGCAGCTAGAATACAAGAATACAAACAGACAATATTTCCACAATGAGAGATCAACCCGTCCCCTCTCTCAAACTGGCGGAACAGTGGAGAGAGTCGCAAAAGAACCATCTGATTAAACTTGAAAGAGGCAGGTCAACTCGTGACCTCTATGTCATTGAGTGCACATACTAGAAGATGTGTGGCCGCTACAATGGTCCTTCTCCGTAAGTTACAACAGATGTTACCATACATTTAAAGATGGACACAAGTGCACAGAATGACCACGACAAGCAGCTGTGACACTTTCTATGCCCACACAAAGTCCTCATGAGCTTTACTATTATTAACGAGCTTCTCTGCCTGTGTGGCCTCTACAGCGTCGGGTGGAGATGGTAAGATAGTGGCTGACAGGCAAACTATAGCTCCCCACCAAAATGACGTGGTCCCAGACAAATGACCCTTACTGGAAAATTGAAACTTTTACACAAGTTGCTATGAATCCATGTGTAAATGGCGTGAAGTACAACCTAATAATCAATACCTTCATGTGGAGAGCAAACTGATCCTGTTCTGCTGGTTATGAGGTCACAGTACGGACAGCTGCTGGTGCTGAAATAAAATCTAATAAACTAAACAAGCGAATTAACAAAATGAAACCACTTTATTTTAATTAAACCGTACTGCACCTCTTTAATTCAAACACAAATCCAATTCATCAGTAGTATTAATCCAAAACAGATCTCACGCACACAAATGACGACGATGCTACTTTCTAACAGACGCAGCCGTCTGGCATTGGCAAATACTGGCAAGACAAACACAGATTCCTCATCATTCGCCATTCTCCTGCACAGCTTTTGAGGCTGATATGACGTCTTTTATTGGGAGTAAAGGTGTTGGCTTTGACTGTAGCCTAGCTTAATGAGAGACCAAATTAACCAGTCAAACATACACTATAATATCAGATCCCTTCGCATCTGTCATGCCTTTAAGAGTAGGTACATTACAATGCACTGGAGCTATGGCAAGAAGAATGTAAACAACAGTTTTATAAAACAGCTATATTACTTTCAAGCAAATTTTAACAATTCAAAAGATCCAAAACATGCAACTCTGTCTCGTCACTGTAACCATCACTGACCCACTCAATGAAAAGCAAGAGCCGAAAAACTGGCGCTTTGGTGAACCGCACTGCCGAGCCCGGCTCTGCACGGTTATATACAGTTCTGTAACATCCTCTTTACCTGATGGTCTGTTGACTTTGAAACATACCACACTGCTTAATAAATCACTTTGAGGACAACCTTGCACTAACCTGACACGCTATGTATAAAGCTGATTTATGGAGTCAGTTGTTCATGTTAAGGTAGTACATGCAGACCAGCCTTAATAGCACTGAACCAGGATGACAGGCCTCTGGACACCATTCATCCCATGACAGTGTCTATAGTCTGCAGTCAGCGTCCCAATCAGAAGTGGCAGGAGTCGGCTGTCACTTTAATTACATGCAAACTGGCGATTTCACAGTAAAGGGCTGCTAAAACACTTTCAAATAAAGGGAGGTCTTGTTCAAATACACTGGAGTATTATGACAAAATCTTGCTCTCAGGTTTCTTCAACAAGCACATAAAAGTGGGCAAAAAAGCCTCAAGAAGATCCCCGAACCGAGCACACACAACACGCACTTTGCTTATTAATGCACACACTTGGATTCAAACACAACTCCAAGTGAAATCCAGTATTTGTAGACGAATTAACACACTGAGGTAGCCACTGCTGCTGTGCATTTTATGTTATAGCTGACACCATAATCCAGAATGAGTTTAGAATCATAGACCAACATGCAAGCAGCCAGTAGTGCAAAGGTAGAATCCAACAAAAAGGACTAATACAGGAGTTTTCTTTAAAAATGTGCAAAAGCAGAAAACCTCTGGTTCTGCAACCTAATTGCATATGCAGGCACAACAAAAACAGACTTGGAAATAGAGCAGCTCTTACCTCGATGAGGAAGTCCCCCGTCCTGAGCCCCGCCTGCCATGCCACTCCTCCCTCATCCACCGACTCCAGGTACTGCAGGGCGGGGAAGGCAGGTGTGGGAGTAAACTCCTCGATGGGCGTATCCGCTGCGCAGCAAAGAAGGACAGAGGTGGAAAGGATTACAGAGAAAGCAAACTGAACCGCACTAACACCCACAAGACACAATAATGCACAACTCACAACACATGAGATATTGTCAAAGGAGAATGAAACCATGACAGGACAGTTCAGTCAAACAATCACTGATGGCTGCAGTCCATTTACACCTAAACGCAACTAATGTTATCAGTAACTCCTGTGTGTTTCCTACTATAACATGTCAAAATGTCTGCTGTGAAAATGGCCTATTGGTTTCAATTCCTTCTCTGTGTGTCAGTTACCAAGACGTGGCTGGGATGTGTTTACCGTGGCTTAGCACAAACACTTGAGGGAGGGGTTAACAGTAAAAATACACCTTCCAACAACTTCAGAACTGTCGTATTCACCTTTCGTATCCTGCAGAATTAACGTGTATAGAAAAATAAATGGTTTTAAGATGTTGATGTCATATCGTAAAGACTGTAATTACGGGGGGGAAAACCGTTCATGGCAGCCTTCTAGTTAAATTAACTCTAATACACGAATTACACACCGTTTGTTTCTATCTCACTGTCACTTGTTAATGAACCGCTACAAATACGCAACACAGCAGCTAATTCTGCCTGTTTCTATGGTATAAAGTTTAACATCCATGGTGGAACTACAAGGTTAGCAGTGGGGATAACCATCTTGGAATAATTGACGCCTGAACGCTCCCGAGCCTGAATTTTCCCACTGCAACATGTTGAGAATGCAGCATTAATTCAGTTTTATTTATACAGCACCATATCATAACAAGACCGCACTCTTTAAGCATGAGCTCATGAGTTGGAGTTATTTCCTGACCGCTGAGTGGGACAGCCAGGTTTGCTGTCACAACTGAACAAAAGGGGACTTTTGGATATTAGTGATGAACTCGCTAGATAACAAGATGTGTAAATATGACAGCTTCGGAGATGCTGAAGGCTATTTTTGTTTGACTTTTGATGGAGGCGAACTGTTTCCTCCTGCTTCCAGCCCTTGAGCTAAGCAAGACTTTAATTGTTTTAACACGCAGAAACTCACCGGGATAAAGCAGATATCAACATTATCTGAGAATTCTGGGTTTGACGCTAAACAAGCACGTTTGCCAAAATGTTCCATTAAACAGTGATGCAAATATTATGTATTTAAGAGGAAAACTGTGGTGTCAGTAGGAAACTTTGCAGCACATTTAAGAGTCCATTTATGTCTATTTAGGATATTTAATGAAGGACAGTGTCTAAAAGGAGAGCAGAAGGGAACAGAGAGCTTATTTATTAGTGCGGGTGTCGTTTGACAATTTTCAGTTCCTTGGTTTGGTTAACGATACACTTCGAGGAACACGTTTTTGTTTGTTTTGTACAAAACCCCTTTTCTTTTGAGCCAAATGAGCCACACTTTAATGTTGCCCCAACACAAAGCAGTCTAAAATCATGATTTATCTAATCAAACAATAAGTGAGATAAGATTTCAATGCCAACTCTCCACAAAGGACAGTTTTCGATACTCAGTGCTAGCGCTACATTTCAGTCGATACTTAAAAAAGTATTAGGGTTCGATACCCAGCTCTATTGTTTAAAAATATTAGACGAAAGGTGATGGAAATAATGGAGAAACATATGGTTATTCATGCGGGTACAATGGAAAACAGTGTTACTGATCTTAAGAGCACTCCATGCATAAAACAGATGATTGTATGCACATGCACACCAAAACTGTACTATCGCTCCATGCTCCCCACACATGGCCTCAGCCCGCCCTCCCTCCCTCCCTCCCTCCCTCCCTCCTTCCCTCCCTCCCGGGGAGGTTAAAAAATGTTGCGACTGGGAGAAACCAGTGGTGACAAGTGACACTTCCTATAACTCATCCTCCTACTGGAAGACAGTCCGCGAGCACGTAAGAGGGTTTCATGAGGGCATTTACATGAATGTGATGACTTTGTTTCTTTATGTGTCTGCCTGTGTGTGTGACAGAGAAGGAGAACGGGAGAGAGAGACGGACGGAGAGCAAAAGAGGATGTAAGCTTATGTGACAGCTCGAGCATCAGTGCCTGTTTGCATGCTTGCATGTGTGTGTGTGTGTGTTCACCCCCGTGCAGGATAAGCTCGGCTGGGTCAGTTCCCCCGGGGTGATAGCAGAGTGTGTCAGAATGACTAGAACATTCCTCTTATTTTTCAAGCCAAATCCCTCTTTCCTCTCCCTCCTTGTCGGTCCCTCTCCCCGTCTCTGCCTCCCCCTCTTTCTCTCTCTCTCCATATGTGTCTTAAAAAAAAATCTGAAACATGGATACCCTAAATTTACCTCCCGACAGTAACCACGGCGTAGACCAATTGAACAGCACCGCACAGTTGTGGAATGCAACGTGGATTATGACATGGCGAGAATCGTCATAGAAACCGACGCAGCAGCTCAAACCGGCTATTTTTAGAGCCAATCTCACAGCCTGGTGAAATATCTAACTGCCTGGATAGACCACTCATCACACAACAACTGCTGATGTGTGGTGGGAAGACGTACATCATGGCAGTTGCACGCCAAACATAAACCAAAAGCAGATTTGTTTTCAAAAGGATGGTTTCTTCACGCCTTTGCACGGTTATATTACAGATGTTTATGTCAGCCCTGAGAGGAGGGTTAAACCTATTACAAACACATAATTATAAAAATGTGGGCACGTTTGGGTGGGTTTGCTGTCAGCTGCATCCCTGACACATACCATCACAATGTGTGCGTGTGTGTTGCTTTATGTGCACAGGGCTTCAATGGAGGTCACAATAAAGTTGCTTTCAAATGCATTTTTAATAGCAGAACTTGTTTGCATGTTTGTGCATGGTTTTGTTGGAGGGGGGAGGAGGGCTACAGCATCTCTCCATGCATTCTCTCACACAGAAGCCCCTGAAGACTGATCCAAGACGAGGCAAACTGCACAAACCCCACATAAAAATTGCACCATAGTACATTTTGCAAAAAACGTAAACAGGTGAATCTTGGTGATAGAAGTGCAGTTTGTGTTAAAACAGGTTCATTTTGGGAGAATGGCAGAAAGAGACAAAAAGCACAAAAAGTCAGGAAATGTTCCTACCTTTTGCCCCTCGCAGGACGAAGCCAAATCCCTCATTCTCCTTTTTCTGGAGCACCACCGTCTTCTCGTCCACCACGCAGTCACTGTGGAGGAGATGCCGAGCAGAGCGCCCGTTAGCACAGCCCATCATCCGCAGCATGGCCACGGACGCCCTGCCCGAGTGGAGGTTCATGCTGCTGGAGGAGAGCTAGTCCGGCCAGGGCAGGGCAGGGCAACCCCGACCCCACCCCACCACCACCACTGCCGCCTCCTCCTCCTCCTCCTCTCGCCGGCCTCTATCTCTATCAAACGGTATGACAGCGGCCCCGGCAGCCCGGCGACAGCATCTCCAGAAAAGAGACGACCCAAAAAAAAAGAAAAAGGAAGACGACGACGAAAGAGACGCGCCTCCCTCCCCTCACTGTTACTCCTTTGCCGCCGCCGCAGCTGCAGCCTGTCAGCCGCCTCTCCTGTGCGGAGACGCGGGGTTGGCAGCGCGGTTACCCCCGCCGCTGCCGCTGCTGCTGCTGCTGCTGCGGAGGCTCCGGCCGGCGGTGTGGGAGTGCTGCGCCGTCGAGGAGAAGCGACATCAGGCTGGTGGTGATAGCGGCTTATGGCTCATGATGAGGCGGGGAGGAAAGCTGAAGNGGGGGTGGAGGGAGAGAGAGCGCGAGGGAGGGAGCAGCAGAGCCTCGGTGTGGATGGATGTCTAGGTGTGCGGTGCTCTGCAATGTGCAACCACAGAGCCGACTGGCTGGTGGGGAGGGTGTGTGTGTGTGTGATCGAAGAGAGAGAGAATGGGGGGAGTGGGTGTGTGAGCAGCAGTGGATCAGGGTGACGGCGGGGGGTCCGATGTCTGCCTTCCTTCCTGACTGATCACTTAATTGATTGATTGATAATCGCGCTGACGTTTGAAGGTTGCGGCTGTCACCTGACATTTCTGCTGTCCTTATTGTTTGTTAAATGTTCACCTTGAAACAACCTGCATCCACACCAAACTTACCAAACAGAGCTTCACACTGAAAGGTGGTGTAGGGGTGTGCCACTTGGCCACTGGATACCGCAGAAGGTAAAAGAAAAGAAAGTATAAAGAAAATCATATGTTGTAGACAACATATTGTCCACAGGAATAAACTATTATTTTAACGTTTTAATATGACATTTAAAAATAAAAGGATAGGCTAACCAGAGGTAGGTTGTCTGTTTGCCTGGCCAGGGGCAAACATTTAGGTAATCAAATGACCAAAAACCAGCTGACACACAATGAATATCCGAGCTCCTTGGGAGACCCTGGGCATCGGGGCAGTTGTCTTGGTAATCCAGCCTTGCCTATTTGTAAATGACTCCAGTATTTGCTTGAATTGATCCACCCATTTTGAGAACAAACGTCTAGAGATAGCTAATAACTTCACGAGTGATTTAATAAAAATGACTCGGGTGCTAAAATCCTCCATGTTTCTTTCCTCGTTAAACAACAGAAGTGACAGCTCTGCAGTCAAATGCAACTGCAGCTTAAAATGCATATATTACAAAAAGCATATGCCATTATGTCCTCCTTTTAACTAACAGCAGCTGCTCATCCTATCCTACACTGTTGTTGTTGCAGTTGTGTACATGAGGAATCCTCCATAGGGTGATGCAGCTTCTCCACAACAAGAGAAGGACTGCTCCAAACTGAGAGGCACCTCTTCAAGTTGAACTCAGCAGTAAACTGTCTAATCTGACATCTTCCCCTACATGCTAACCAGGACCAGGTTTTCCCCCTCACTGGTCTTCGTTTTCTGGAATATGCATAAGATGGTACGTTCCATCTCTCATTTCCTGCAGTAATCGCGGCCGGGCCCGGTGTGGTGAGACCGATCAGAGTCATCTGGGTTGTGAGCAGAGCCGAGCAGGAAACCAGCTGGGGAGAGGTGCACCTTAAAGGCCAAGTTTGCTCCTCCAGCCTGAGGTGTTTGCTGTAAGGGTGCATCATTCGAGCTTATACTGGGTGCAAGGATTACACTGAATAGACACGTGGGATGAGAGAGAGAAAAAGACAGAGAGAGGGGAGAATAAAGAAGGAGAGAGAGGTGCGACTGCCATCCTAGCAACAGTTCCCTTAGCAACACAATCTGTCTAGAGAGGAAGAAGGCCCGCACTGCTGACACACTGAAGGTTATCTCCCAGCATTCCCTCACACACACACACACACACACACACACACTCTGGCACATATTGGGTGACCACTGGCGATCACACCTTGATCACCCAAATCTGACATGGTGGCAGCTTCAATAGGTCAGCGCACTGCAGCGCGACAGTTTATCAAAGGTGTCATCATGTTCAACAAGTGATGAGGAGGGGGGGGGGCTGCTTTATGAAAACAGTGGAGCATGCAGAGTGTGGGACATGCTGTTCGACAGGCTGTATGGGATGAAGTGCATTAGTGCAAGCTTACCCCAGGGAGCACGCTGCCTCAATCTGGGCTCCACCGTGGGAGGCCGCAGTGTATTTATAGTCTGGAGGGGAGGTTCTGTATGCAATGCAACGGCCGTGTGTTTGTCAGACATTCATCTGCTGCTGTCCACGCTAAACTTTTTATTGGAGTTTGGCGGTCTGGCTCAGGGGCGGTTAGACAGTCATCAAGCTCTTACATTGCATGACCGATGGCTGGTGGAGAAAGTAAACTATCAGTCATTGTGGACAGGGGCTTCTAACCTCTCAACGGGCATGCTCTCAGTCACCGGCTCGTTCCTCCGCATGCATTCACTCGTGCCGTGTGACTCTACAACGACTCCTCGGGCACCAGCTTCATCAGCATTTTATCTAAGACAGCAGAGAGCTGATGCATCATGTACAAAAATCCACATCTGGCTGCAGCCTCAGTCAGCAAGGAGGGATCGTCTGTGCACAAGTCAGATTTGACGAGTAATGGAAAAGAAGAGAGCTCCTGCACTTTATCTCAGCGCAAAACTTTTAATTGTCAAGTCAAGCTTTTAGTCTGACACCATCATCAGGACATTTCTTTACAGCAACATATTGCTGCCACCTGCTCTCTTTCTTTTTACAACTAGAAAATGTATTAACAAGAACGCCGTCTTGTTCCAATGCAATCAGTTTTCTTTTAATAAGATATTTCCATGTGTTTGTCTCTAAACATCTACATCCACAGATAAATCCAATCAAATAAAAACAGATTATGAAATAAGTTGGAAGTATATTAAGTTATATGGTGGGTCGTAACGTGCATCTTGTCTGAGCCTGCAGGTGCACTACAGTTTGTTTGCTGGATAACAATTCAGTTTTAATTTACTTAAGCACACTTAAGCACTATGGCCTGCCGTAACCATACTCTCCATCCATTCTGGTAATAAAAAGTAGCATAATGTTCAGAACTTTTACTACATATACCTTTTTTTTTATGTTGACGTTGATATTATTATTCATTTTTACATTTTACAAAATCATCACATACTACTACTACTTCCTAATGGCAGGAAGTTTGACAATGAAACATTTTGCAATGAGAGATGCTTTCTTCTTTACCCTTCGAGACTCTTCGGGTCGCATTATGACTGTGCTGTAACACACGAGTAAAGCACAAGCCGTTAAGGCCGCTGTACGAGGCTGTATGGATTAAAATGGAAGCAAATCTGTTTCCGTCAAACAGACGTGAGGTGGAACTGACTGAGATGCCACCTTAGATTTGTTTTTATGATTACACTTCATGTCTGATCAGCTTTACTTCCAGTAAACATCCAATCAAACAGAGGATTATGTTCCAGATATATCTACTGTAAATATGAATTCTTCTATTCGCCTACTGGGACAGTTAACAATATTTTGGTGCTACTCACAGCTCAGTTTATCTTTCCTTTTCATTTGTGAGTGGAGATCAAACTGCAGTTTCAGACCAGGAAGGTTCCTGCCTCATGCAACATTTAACGGCTCCCTCCGCCTGTTAAACAACAATTATGAATCTTTAAAGAGCGAAGGGAGGACTTGATGCGAGTGTCTTGGAAAAGTCAGCTTGCCAAAAAAAAAGTACAATAACATTTCCATCTGATGTAGAGAAAAAATACTGTATATACATAGTTTGTTCCACTAGGGAGCACAGAATTGAAATCGTCATAGCTCAGTCTATATCCAGGTTCAAGTTTAATTTGCAGCTGAGATTTCCCCTGGATCTTTGAAGTCACATGGGTCTTTTCCATTTGGCCAACCAGCCTTCGTCACTGCACTGGGTGAGAGATGCTAGAGACGGTTCACCTTGACCCATATTGGACACTCGGTGGGAAAAAAAACAACACCTTCCAGCATGTTCAGAGTCCTGCCAGAGGAAATCCAGCAGAGTAATGACGGAAATGTCACACTGTCCTTATCACCACACACATTCCCGCGTTTTATATATCACTACATGGGCCTGACATTTTGTCTTGCAGTGTACGGAGAGTAGTGTGGTAATTTAACACTGACAAAGACGCCATTGTGTCCACCAGTTACTGTAAATCCTTCCCATCTAGTTTGGTGGAATCAGATATCTGAGCATGTTTCCTGTTTTTGATCCTGAAGAATTAGATTTAGATTTAATCATGTACAGGACTTCAATCACCAAGTTGTTTTGGGCTTGGGCAGACTTCAGATGCATTACCATCTCGTGGAAGCCTGTTAGAGCTTTCCATTAGCCGATGAATAAGGACTAGCAATGACAATGACTTAAAATGTAACTGACAAAAACATGAAAGCAGCTCCTCAGACGCAAAAATAAAAAGGTTCATTTCCATTTACAAGAGGTGAAAAAAACAAAAAACAAAGTCAGTGGCAGAAGAAGTATTCTGATCATTTATACTACCACAATGTAAAAATACAAGTGAAAGTCCTGCATTTAAACGGCTCCTTGCAAACTGTTATATTATTATATATTACATTCATTGATTATTTTGTATTAATCAACATATTAGAAGCATTTTCATGTTGCAGCTGCTCGACTTGGAGCTAATTTTAACTGCTTTATATACTGTTAGGTAGTTTAATCTATAAAAATGCATCACAGTACTACTAACACTGAAACATTCAAGTACAAGTACTTCAAAACTGTGCTTAAGTACAGTACTTGTGTAAATGTACTGCTGCACTGTACTTCATGTTTTGTCACCTCTTGGATACGGAAACAAATAAGCTGTTTTTGGATCTTTTTTTCTATACAAAAAACTGCTTGGCTGGCTGATCGAACACACCAGACACTTAATGTCCAGACAGAAGCTTTGCACTCAAAATTAAGAGTTTTCAAGCTTTCAAGCATTTAATTCCAGCTCAGCTAGTCGAATTCTGTGCCCCCACCACAGCTCCAGAGTGTTTGACATTATCTGCGTTTGCCAGTAAGGTCATTATATTTGTAAATATCTACCATCCACTGCTGAAATGAATGAATGAATTAGTCAATCAACAGGAAATTAATCAACAACAATTGATGAACAACTAATTGTTTAAAGGGAACTCTGCCAAGTTTCAGAGTGTGTTTCCAGGTGTTGAGGATATAAATGTCCTCAAGTGATGTCACTTGAGTCAGCGCCGGTTGAAGACTACAGGTTTGAAACTGAAAATAGTCTGTTGGTGTGGAGTTAGAAAGAAGTGAGCTGACAGACCTGTGCAGCCCGCTGCTCATCTCTGCTGCAGGCTACGTTAGCTGCTACTAGCATAACACACCTGAATCTCACACACAACTATCGGAGGAAGAGGTGCATTGTGGGTAATGTAGGCGCCAGGTTTTGACAAAGAAGAAGATTGTGTGGAATAAAAAAAGACGATTTCTCGGGTTCTCCTGCATCGGTTTGGATCGGTCGGTGGAGTACTCCTTTTAAAGTTGGTTCCCTCTTCTCACATGTGAACATTTGCTGCTTTTCTCTGTTTGATATTATTGTAAATTGAATTTCTTTGGGTTTTGAACTTCGAACAAGACTCATGATGGACATTTTTCACTATTTTTTGATTTGGAGACCAAATTAAATGATAATCCAATAAAAGATTAATTGATATGAATGAAGACATTTTACTTACAGCCCTAATACCATCATTAACAATTCTAAATTTGTAGATAAAATGAAAATAGACTCCTCAGTTAATGCAATTTTTACAAGTTTGTGCAAATCTACCAGCATTTCATTCTCTGTAATCCATGTATTGGTTAACGCCTCTGCACATGTTCTGCAATGCAAACTGCTGCATGCCTGATGATACTGGACAAATGACCCGTTGTGGTCTAACACAAGCCAGAGCTCATTCATATTCATGTTCCGAACAAGGACATCCAGCTCACCTGTGTGGCTGGTTCTTCTAAACAGGAGATGGAGAATATACTCCAAGTGCTGTGTATCTCAGCTCTCTCTCTCTCTCACACAAACAGAGGAGTACACATCTATCTTCATTTCTAACGAAGCTTGTATTGACGTGGATGTGACAGAAGAGAAGAGTGGAGCAGAATAACTTAAGAGCAGAGGATGGTGAAAACCTTGGGATTCAGCGTTAGGTACCATTAGATAAGACTTTTCACTTAGCTTAAATCCTCTTTTCCTATGATGGCTTTTCCCTTTCTTTCCTCAACAACAGAGAAAAAAGTTCCATCAAACGCTGACTGAAGATTATCAACCAAACGGCTCCATATAAAGACAAATAGTAGTATGTAGATCTTATATTTGTTTTTAGGTTTTTATTGCACCCGAGAGATTGGAAATATTTAGACTAGAAAAGCCTCCTGAAGTGTAAAGAAAAAATCTTTAGCTTTGAAGACTGTTGGTAAGATATACAGTATATATATACAGGATTGAATTTTGCATGATTTGAAAACAAGCATATGTGTGAAGTCTCACCTGGAGGCATCGAAGCTGTCGTAGGAGCCCACAGTGTAGTGTCTGAAGAGCTTCCGTCTGTCAGCACGGTCCGCTCGGGAATCTGCCAAAAGACAGCAGCATGAGATCAATATTCACATCCCATTTGTAACTAATAACAGCAGTTTACAAATCAATCACTGCTCTCAGGAGGGTGGCAGTTCTGTGGACAAGTATCGGACAGTAAACCTGTCTACCCCTTGACAAAGAGCTGTCACTACACGTCTGATCTGCCTCTTCAGGATCCAATCCAATAACACGGCATGACGTTTGAACCTCAGTCATGTTAAACAGTTTCTTTACAGCCTCACGAGAGGTCGCTGTGAGGTGAAGGTAAACATATGTCGTTACACATTTACACAAGTGAGTGATGCTGTCCTTTGTCCTGGTGAGGACAGTCTCACTGTGTCACTCCAAGTGTCCAGCCCTGCAGCAACATCAAACCTGTCCTTTGGCTGCACAGCTGTAGCTTTAACCATTGAGGATCGCACTTATATAATAATGACGGGTGATAATCCAAGTCATCTGTATTATTATTATACAGTAATCCTGTTTATACTTGAACGTTAACTGATTCTAAAGCTGCATTAACTGATTGTTTTGGCCATTTGGGAAAAGAACAAGCGGTAAAGAGAATTTGAAACATCATCACGTTACAAAGTAGTTAAGGCGAACACTTCCCTGTTTACAAATCCTGCTGACACTGAGCAACATTAGCATTCATCTGCAGACACGTGTAAGTCCATTATTCACTCTCCTTTAAGCTGTTTTTGTGTCTGCCAACTCCTCAGAAGAAATATCTGTTCCAGAGCTTTTTGGCTGAAAACAGCCACCTGCTGCTGGTTTGATGAGTTATTCCCCAAAAATCCAAAACAATGAGCTGAAAGATGCTAAAACACCCAGCAGAGCTGAGTGCAGCTGCAGAGCTGGGAGATAATTCTCATTTAATCTATGCTAATATACTAATGTGCTAATATGCAGCTGGCAACACCTTGAAAGTCACAGGTAATGACGTGTGTAGCTTCACGGTGGCCAGAGTTCTTTGGTGCAACTATTTTCAGTAATATTGATTTATGTATATTTTAAATCTACAGTAAATAACCTAAACATTGAAAACAGAAGCAAAACACCTTGAATTCCAGGACACATTATATTATCCAATGTTGGTGTCATTACGGTGAACGAGATCTTTAAGCCACTCAAAACATTTCCTCAGTTCTCTTTTGGCCTCTTATGTGCCTCCCTTTTACCTACAATTTCACTTAAAGAGCACGTGCAGTGACATTATTTTCTTCCGCAGACTAAAGACTGTCTCATCTATTTGTCCGATTCAGCATCATCTCCTCCCCCCTTTCTCTCCCTCTCTCTCATTCCTTCACATACTCTCTCACACCAGCTGTCAGACTTTCACAGAAACTAACTCCGTCTCCTCTGATCCGGCTTAGATCTCGTCATCTTTGCAGGAACAACCCCCCCGATTCTACGTCCAAAGTTTCAGATTGGAGGAGGGAGGATGCAGCTGGAAGTAGATGATTGACGGATAGAGATGAAAAATGGGTTACAGCTTTGTTTTTTTTTTAACAGAAAAGAAGAAGGTTAATGTTTGTAAGAAGAGAGAGAGAGAACAGTATATCCACAACATAGTCACACTCCATAGCAACTGCTGTCTGACTGCAGCCAGCTGGTTTCTATGGTCACAGATCAATAGGGCTGGTGCATGCATGATGTGTGTGTGTGTGTGTGTGTGTGTGTGTGTGTGTGTGTGTGTGTGTGTGTGTGTGTGTGCTGCAGTGGATTGTGTCGGCCATCTGGGCCTCCCTGGATTCCTTCCAGGTCTTTATTTTTCCCTCCTCGCTTTCTTCCCTCATATCTCACCTTACGACGCGAGGGAGAGAAATGCGAGAATGAGACGAACTGACCCGTATTTGCCAAATGGGACTCGACTCGGTCCGAAGTCGCTCTGAAGCAACATCATGAGCTACAGGGTGACATGTTGCACAGCTGTATCACCTGCCACTGGAACTGTGATGGATGTTGAGTTTTGTTTTTGTTTTTTCAGATTATGTGATTTGCTGTCGCCCTGGAAGCTTTCTACGGAAGCCCTGAGAGGCAAGTGAGAAAAAAAAATTCTGGTGAGCCATTTATTAAGAAAAAAAAAAAAAAAGTCAGGATAATCTACGTTCCCTAAAAAATACTTATCTGTGAAACAGGTGAAAAAAAGTTTTGGTTTTCTTATCTGTGTTTTCAGTTTTTTCATCACATTTATTCTATTTATTTAGCTTTAGAGACGCTAGTGGCTCTGAGGATGGCTCAAACTGAACTACTGGATGGATTTCTATTACATTTGGTTCACACTCTGAGGGTGAATAGTAATAAATTTGGTGATCCACTGATCAACAACACCCCCAAAACATATAAATAATAATAATACAAATGTGCAGAAAAACACTATTAGACTTTTTAAAATAAAGATCAGTTAAACCCATTATAGAAAGTGTAATTATAATGTATACCTGCAAGACTTTCGTCAATTGACTTTCCAAATAGTCATGTTATTTAAGCACATTAAAAATGTCACTGTTGGCTCTATATCATCTTCTACAGTTTCATCAGATCAATTACAGAAATAATTACCAGCCCTGAGGCCACCTGATGCATCCTGATGGTGAGTAAATGCAGCATGCTCGGTGTGATATAACAAACTGAACACCGCTCACCTACAATACTTAATTATGAGCTGCTGCTGCAGCTGCTATCATGCTTCCTGGTAAAGATGTGGTGAAGGTCACATGTTTTGGGAATATTTATTACCAATAAGAACAGAATCATCCTCTGTAATACTGCACATAAATGTAAATTCATAAAAGCTCCTTTCTAAATTAAAGGGGGGGTAGGCAGTATTTTTTTGGCGTCATTGGGCAAAAATTCCATAATAACCGTCCAGCAAATTGTAATTCAAGTGGTCTGAGAGCAAACCTCTACTTCTGCTCCTCCTCTTGGCTGTTTTCAGGCTTCAGAAAATTTGTCCCGTGACGGGAGACTTTGGCCAATCACAGGTTAGTTCAGAGAGACGGTGCGTTCCTATTGGCTGAGCTACAGATGCAGGTGCGCGTCCCTTCAGACGGTGAAAGCCTGATTCAGTGGCAGAAAATCCTGCAACTTGTGAAGAATCTCCAACACCTCCTTTGCCTACAGCGGCGTGTAGTACAGAACAACACGTCCCGGCTCCACACGGAGCTTCGGGATCATTATGTTCGATGCCATGGCGCTCGTATCAACGTGGCAAAGAGGCGCGATGACAAACAGTGGGGAGTAACTTTTGACGGGGGGGCGGTGGTGTGTGTGGTGTACTAGCCTCTCATCTTGATGCTGGACGGCGTTGCAGCTGCCTCTGAAGCCTGGGGCGCTCTGCTCTGCAGCCGCGAAGCGCTGGAGGGGCGTCTTTGAAAAGACAAGTCGTGGCGGGAGGGACCGCGGTCTCGGTGAGGCTCACGCCGTGGAGAGTGAGCACTAGGGGGGATAAGGTTTCTCAGGGTAACCGACTCCTGTGGCTGCTGTTTGGTGGGAGGGGCTTAGCGGAGTGATACGAGGCAGCAGAGAGAGGCGGAAGGTTTTGCACAGGTTGCACAGATTTTGCCTCCCGCAGCTTTAAGACATCATTAGTAAACAGATACTGTGTAACTATTTACTTTAATTCACAGTCTAAACATGTACACACTGTAAGGTCATTCTCACCAACTAACACTGTTTACATGATCTAATAAAAACACAGATATCACAATGAGGTATATGTTCTGTGTCTCCTGTACTTAAATCACTAATGGTGACCCCTGTGGGACCATGTGACACGAGACATGTGACTTGTTTTGGTCATTAAACCCAAACCGGAACAGGATCACCTGAACCTATTTCAACAGGCACCAAAGTGAGGTGTTTAAATGTGAAATGACTTATTTTAAAATCAGGTTAATTCGTCAGTGTTGTTTGTAATGACACAAAAAGATAATGTGCAGTACATGTATTAGCGCACACAGAGGTCATGTTGTCTGTGTTATTTTTTGAATGTGAATTTGTTGGGGGAAGTTTACATTCTGTGATTATAAACTTTATTTTCTGAGCTTTTTCCAGTGTTTTTAGACTCAACATGTTAAAATCTGACTACTTTTAGGCCAAAAGAATAATAACTAAAAGGCTTCAGCATTTTATTCCTGGCTGTGTGGAGAAGGCATTGAAACGGCATTTACACCTTGATGTTGAGAAATTCTTTTACAGAAAGTATAATTGGACAATTAACTGAAAAAGAATATGAGAAGTCCAAATAATTCAAAAAACTAAGTGGTCAGACTTTTCTGAGGGTGGTGGGGTGTGTTGGGGGATCTAATGAAAGCATTTTCTATGGCCCTGTGTGCAGGTGCTGGAGAAGGAAGCTCTCTGAACAACCAGCATGTTCCTGCGGTTGCTAGCTGCCTTTAAAACTCACTAGAAATGTATTCCATGACAAGTTGAGATTGTTGTGATGGTTTCGGAGACTCGGAAATCAGTTTCTGCGGGCAGAACTTTACAGTGAACATGCCTTTAGTTCATGACTTAAAGGGGAACTCCACCGATTTTACACATCAGGGTCTGTTTCCAAAACCCTAACCCTCGACCTCTTAAAATAAGGTCGGGTAGGGGAGGAATCTGATAACCGACCTGTAACCAGGTTCCTACAGTGCATGAAACAGCTTTCTTTTTTCTTTTTCCTGTGTAACCTGGTTTCTCTGATGAACGTGGATACTTAAAGGGGGACTGCACCAACAGGTGTTGGGAGGTCATACTGCATTTGTGGGAAATAAAATAGTATTAAGCCTTTAGTGTCTCCAGAGGGAGCAGTGTGAAGTCTCAAGTGATGTCACTTGAGTCAGCGCCGGTTGAAGACTCCAAGTTTGAAAATGAAAACAGTCTGTTGGTGTGGAGTTAGAAAGAAGTGAGCTGACAGACCTCTGCAGCCCGCTGCTCATCTCTGCTGCAGGCTACATTAGCCGCTACTAGCACAACACTAACACACCCAAATCTCCGGCTGAGCTGTCAGCAGGTGAGTTGCATTGTGGGTAATGTAGGCAGAAGGACGCATGGAATAAAAAAGTATATATATATCAATTTTGATCCTTTTTTTCCAAGTCTGCATCGTGAGTCTGACAATGTTATAGGAGTGCAATGCTAAATCGGTGGCGCGCTACAAAAGAATGAGCATCCATTAGTCAGGTAGCCTCAATCTGCCATTGATCATAATTTGTGTGTTTGTTCTTCTACAGTAATTTACACATCATTTCGAGCCACCATGATTTGAAATACTGAGGAAATGTGACTGATCTTCATAATATATAAAGTGCACAAAAATACAGATGGAAACTTCCTGTTGTAGTCAGGTTCTTCTTTCTGTGAGCTCAGTGAAGTTGAGGGTTCACTCTTAGCTCAATTACACACAGAAAAGCATTCACCTAAATCTGCAGCGCTTGCTTTCTGCTTAACCGCCAAGCTCTGTGTGTGTGTGTGTGTGTGTGTGTGTGTGTGTGTGTGTGTGTGTGTGTGTGTGTAGTTTCCCCTACATAGCTCCTCAAGTGCTCTCAAGGGTCCAAACCTGAACCCTAACAAAGCATGTCTAAGCAGGGCTTAATCCTACTGCATCACATCTATTGACTTAGAGGGATTAGAAGCTAAAGGTGTTTAAGTTAAATCAGCGTGTGTGTGTGTGTGTGTGTTGATGGGATGAAAAGGTGAAACCAAAACCCTGATAGGTTGCACGCTTCACGTATGAGAGAGGGAGACGATAACTATTGTTACGATCATTTTAACCTCGCTCATAAATGTCAAATATTCACATATATTTTACACATTACAGTTTCCTTCTTGGAACTGCATGACGGATTTAATGGGACTTAGAGTGGACTTACTCTATAAAGCGTGTACAGGACAGAGAGAAGCTTATAGATAGATGTACCTGTCAGTCAAGCAGTTTTCTTATTTGATCAGGATTGGGAATAATGCTTGAATAACAGAACACTGTCTCACAGACATGCTCTGAAAAGACCTGCTCAAAATGTTTAAACTGGAAATCCACATTTTATCTGGTCTGTAACTGCAAAGCACATTTCCTGTGAAAGGTGAAAAAGACTTCTGAATGGTCTAAAAAGGGATTAGAGGTTTCTTAACATTGGTGTTTTATATGTTAGGCGACTGAGCTGGACCTTGTTCATGTTTTTGGCTTTCACTTTGGAAACTTTCTTTGTCTGGGACTTCCAGGCTACAAGTGGTGAGTGTGAAAATGATAGAATCAGCTAGACGCACACCAAAGACACCGAGTGCAGGTCATGACATAAACTGAAGGGAAGATGGCCGCACACTAAGCTTCACTGACTTTATACTTGAATTTCTTTATATTCAGTATTTGATGAAATCATTAAATATGTCCAGCATTAGCTGACGAGATAAGACAATAACTAATTGTACTAATTGTAGACGGACTCTCTTCCCTTAATTTTGTGTCATTTCAAAAGTTGGATAGACAAATAGCAGAGCCACAGACCTGCAAAGTGTCTGAAAAAACAAGTAAATAATGATGGACAGAAGGATTATTTTCTTATCAAACTTAAAAAGAAAATTACACTTATCCCCTTTCTATCTGAGCCTTAGTGTCTCAGAAACTCCACGTAACGTCTGTGCATAAAATGTGGCGTTGAGCAAAGAGATGATTAGCTTAGCTTAGCATAGCATAGCTTAGCACTGGAGACAGGTGGAAACAACAAAAATATGCCTACCAGCACCTCTACAGCTCACTTAATTAACCTGTTATATATCTTGTTTGTGTTTAACAATAATACACGAAACAGTAATGCATAAACGACAATTTGTGGTTTCAGAGGGGGTTATGTGCTGGAACTATTTCTTGATGAACAGCACTACATCTGCTAAGCTAAATACAAGCTTTTAATCCACCTCAGAGGTGCTGCTACTTGAACTTCAGACAGAGTCAAGCTCGCCGTTTCCCCCGGCTTCCAGTCTGTATGCTAAGCTAACTGCCTCCTGACATCTTCTCATCTAACTCTTTAGTAAGAAAGCAAATAAGCATATTTCCCAAATGGGAACATTTGATGTATGGACAGATGGATGACACATGGACGGTGGAAGGATTGTTAAAAGACAGAAGAAAAGCTGTACTTCAGCTCAGACTAACTACGTCTCCTACACCTACCTGTCAGATGGTCATCACTTTGGCAAAAAATGTATTTCTCAGTTGCCTGTTATTTCCCCAATCAGCCACAACTGTTAGGCTTCATGCAGGCCATTCTCTGCCCGTCTAATTGCAGCACACACACATGCATAGCCTGTGGCCTTGGCTGAGGCCGCCTTTGAATGGGTCTTTGCGAGCCACCATACTGTGCTCCCATTTTCTGACAGACTTTCTTTGCAGGCAGACCTGGGGGCAATTTGGATGTGGCACAGTGTGAGAGAGCCCCCCGTGCCAATGGCCTTGGGTTAGGCTTTAAAATAAGCCACCCAGAAGAAGGCAAACAGTGAGAGAGAGAAGAACAAGTTGCTCCCCATCTGCCTCTACCCCTGCTGACACACTCCTAAGAGCAGGAAGGACTAAGAGAGAGCGGGTGGGAGTGGGGAGTTGACTCCAGTAACACTGTTCTTTGTGATAATGCCAATAATTAAACACTGTCAGGGAACAGAATACCAGAGGATGAAAAAGATTGTGGAACAACGAAGAGAGAAGGACAGAAAGGAGGATTACAGGCCTTTTTAAAAACCTGCTACCTCTCATAGACATACTGACAGCACTCACTACGAGCACAGCACCAAGACAGGGCAACAACCAGAGAGACTGCAAGGACAAGACAAAATGTGATGTATATGGGGGACGGAGCATGGCGTGATATGTTCATTAGCTTGCACCCAGAGGACGTCAGAGCACAGCTGATTTAGCAGACCATCGTAGCGCTTAGCTTTGTGCGCCGCCGCCCGGGGAGACGGAAAGAGACTGGGAGACGAGTAGAGACACATGCAGCTCGTGCACTGGAGTAAAAGAAGCACGTGCCATCACGCCGCCTCAGGAACCTACAGCATTTAGCCTTCTGTTCTCTGTGTCCCCTCTCTCTCCACAAAACTGGGTGATGGCAAACAACTCGTGTCCTACATACATCAATGTCCCACCTCCAACCGCCACACAACCCCGAGTGATTAGACTTACAGCTCCTCTCGTCGGTGGCCTTGGCCGGGACCTCCTCCACACAGTCGGCTGGAAACCAGCCCACCTGGCCGTGGGCGCTGCCCTCCCAGAAACCCCCCTCTCCGATGCTCAGAACTGGACCGAGGGGATGGAGAGTGGAGAGGAGGAGGGGGGGTGAGTTGGGAAAGTAGTAAGAAGATAATGAAAAATGAACAAACAGAACAGTGCGTCCCCAGAGATCATTTAAATGCCACATTCGAACAGGAAGTAATAACACAACATGAAGTAAAAGGCTTCTGCTTATACAAAGTCTCCGACAATGTATGAAAACTGAGGAAGACAATACCCAGAGCAGAAGGTAAAGGATGTTACAAACATGATCACGGTATGTGACAATGTTCGTCATGGAGCTGATAATTGGGAATTAGCATTTTAAACCAAATCTGACTCCCCCATTGGTTAGAGGTGATGATTAAATGTCATCCATTAACAGTGTGAACTGCAGGAGGTCCAGAGTGATGCCTGCACATGTTGTCAAGCTCACAGTCTTAAACAATCCAAAATCTGTTTTGTGGCAAACTAAGATGATTGGAAACTGGGTCTTTATGAGGACATTCAGTTCAGTTCAGTTTCATTTAGATAAAGATCTGCTTTATTTTAAAAGAGATCCTATTATTATTATAGTATTATTATAGTTTTTGCAGATTTTATGCCTACGAAGGAATAATTGAGGACTTTTGAACAGTCACAGTTTGTTTCATTCCACTTTTGTTAACTCCTTAACATCCAGTTTTCCCCTTTTTTCCCTTTAAGTAGCTACAAGGTTGGAAAAATCATGTTATTGCAAACTGTCTGACAGGATCATACTTACTCTGTATCTTCTTGAAGCTACTGTATATGATATGTATATATACTGATTGAAATATTTAAACCATTACTAACATTTTTGGTGTCTTTGGAAAAGAGCGTTTTGTGGGTTTGAACGCAGTTCGGCTGCACAGGCCGAGTTTGTGACATTTAGGTTCAAAATATTGTGTTTCGCACCATGAAGCCTGCATCATGAGCTCACTGCATACTATCTGTGTTTGATGGTTTATCATAAGCTACATACAGCAGGTAGTAGCTATCTGTTGTATTCAGTGATTAAAAATAATTGCACTCTATAAAAATAAATAGAGCTCAGTAATTATCTTAGACACAATCATCCTGTTGAGCATTAGAAACAACCTGCCGGTGCTAAAGGTCATAATATTCTGTTCACACATTAACAGCGGCTTAACGCAGATGTTTCTGGCATCATGAAGCATTTTGTGGCCACAGACCTGCAGCGTGTCTGAAACCGTACGCGCCCTTAATGTCTGCAGATGAGGAGGATCTGTATTTAGACCCTGTAGAGCCGAGGGAGTCATTTTCATCAGATATGGTAATTTGCTGTTTGATTTCCAGTTGTCTCATTTACAGACACAATTATGAAATGAAGGCAGCACTGAATCAGTGGCTTTCATTTGCATCAGTCATCCTCCAAGGAGGAGAAATTCTGCTTTTCTCTCTCTGTAGCGGGTCAGCAGTGGAATGTAACTAAGTGCATTAACTCACGTACTGTTCTTAAGTACAGTTTTGAGGTACTTTGCTACTTTATACTTTTACTCCATAACAATTTGGTGGCAAATATTGAACTTTTTACTTGTGTTACATGTACTGTACAGATACTTGAACAACACTGGCTGTAGAAGGCCCCCGGTCTCACCTTTGACCCTGTCGCTCTTGTAGAGGTTGATCTCTCCCTCGGCCTGGGCGGTGTAAGGACGAACCACCACAAAATGTCTCCCAGGAACGGCACTGTACAGCTTCCTTCTGGTGCCTACTGCCTCGCCATGGCTGCTGGGACTGACAGAGAGGAGGAGAACAAAAAACACCGCCGGTCAGGACTGGAGGTTAAAGCACAATTAGAAAATCTAATTTGCATTGAGTAGGTACAGTAACAGAAACGCCTAATTCAATAGTCCTGCAGGAAATGGCAATGTGGTGAAGCTCGTGAAGCCGTAGCTTGAAGTGCTGTTAAGCTACTTTTTAGAGGGAACTCCTTAAAATGATTCCCACTAAAGTGTTTCTCTGAAAAGAGAAAAAACATTTTTCCACTTTGTGCTGTAAAAGCGTGGAACGAGCTTCCAGAGGATGTAGTGCGGGCTCTGTCAATAAATACTTTCAAAAATAGGTTGGATAAATTCTGGTCAGCAAAGGATATTTTGTATAATTATAAGGCTGATTTGTGATTATCGTTATTTTTAAATTAAATGTTTTTGTATGTATGGTTTTGTGCTGTAGAGTCTAGTGTGGAGGATTTATATCCTGTACCAGAAAACTTTCAATAAATTACTTTCCTGTCAAACCTGCTGCATTAGTTTTGCATTAACACTGCAAAACTATTTAAAGTGGCAATATTTCATGCACAAATGTGTATATAATTATGCACATTTTAAAGAAGCTAGAAAAAGCCAGCTAGAAAAAAAAAGTCATCTTAATAATTAACTGAAATATTGCCATGATATTTCTGCAAAGAAAATATACGTGTGACCTTATCCTGCAGCGTGGAAAAGGTGTTTTATGAAACTTTGAAGCTACTTAAGGAGAAATCTGAGAGAAATATTGAAGGTTGAAAGGTCAACAACATTTCAAACTACCTGCTCAAAAGGTTGAATAAAAACCTCTGACAGTAAAATAATAAGAAAGGAACATTATGAGCTTCCCCAAATTAGCATTAACAACAGGCTGTTTGTCATTTTGTCCATTCCCTACGCGCACACACACACACACACACACACACACACACACACACACACACACACACACACACACACACACACACAAACCAATTATGCAGAGGAGATATTCAGAGGCCAGCAGGCACGTGTCTTGCAGTAGTAAGTGGGGCAGAATATGGGCAGGCTCTGACCCACCAGAGCTGCAGTGGCTTCTGGGTAGGAGACAAGACACTCTAAAGACCACACAGGGAGCTAGCCGTAAAATATCAAAACGCCAAATTATGACAGCAAAACAATATTCCACAAGAGGATGAGTTTGGTATAAGAACAGTCAGGTCCTCCAGAGACATGTTTTACTGGTTGTTAGAGATGAACAGACTGACGCAGGCTGCGTTTCTGTATTTATTTTGTATTTAAAACTGGAAAAGCTGCACTGAAACAACACTCCCTCATCTATCCATGGAGACGAGATGTGACCACAGTGGTGCCGGTTGATGTACTGGATGTGATAATGTAGCGCCACTTAGTGGCCAACTTTCACAACAACACTTCCCACAACAGATGGAATGATAGATGGGGAAAACAAATGTCACCAAGGACCAGAAGTATACAGTTTTTATTAGAAGCACATGATTTCACAATGAGTACATCCTCGAAAGTGTGCTAATCAGTAAAATAATGGGGTTTGGAAATTTAGTCTGATTAAAAACCTGCAAGCTTTTGAAATGTTACTGTACATTAATGAGTGTCTGAATTGTTAAATTGTTAACTTAAATAGAAATGACACAAGGACGGCATTCCAGATCAGGCCGGAAAAAAAAAAATGTCTTTAATATGAGCTTAAATTAACAGATAACATAAACTCTGAAAACTTTTTCACCGTGTTCTTGGCACGTGCACACAATCTGAGTAACGCAGAGAGACAGAAAGAGTCCAGGAGAGTCAGAGATAAAACCACAGCGTAGGAAAAAACTAGGAGATTAGAGAGAAAGAAGCAAATGGAGTGCAGGAGCGAGGGATTGAGAGAGAGGAAGGAAATGTTTTTTTCAAGTAAGTGGGTCACCTTGTCCTGTAGACTGCGCTCCTCCTCAAACCTTCACGGGCCTTTGGAGAGCTAACCCCATTCAATACCTAGTGAGACTGCTCGCACATTTTCCGAGGGAAAACCACGGACAAAACTGCAACCGTGCACTCTGAGCAGCTAGAAATACTCGGTATAGCAGTGAGAGGCATAATACTGTAGTAAGTCATTTTAAGTGTTAAGTATTTTTGATGCTTGATAAGAATTGTTCCACTACTGGTCTCACGTCTTCAGTTTTTAACGTTGCTTTCATTTATTTCATTTTGTTGAGTATAAGAGGTGTTTAGGAGTTTGAAACGTGCATCCTGCAGGGCAGCTGTGTGTGTTCTCCTGTTTCAGTCCAGCCGAGCGACTTCATCATGGCCAAACGCATTAAAGTAAAAACTGGTACGAGGTAGGATTTCTGTTCAACAACTACACAAGCAACAGCACACACATCGTGGGAAAACCTCAGCTTCCAGTGACAGTTTCTAAATATACATCACATTTAACCCTAACCCTGTATAGAGAGACGCTGTGTGATCAAACAACGCTGATGAACATGATTGATTACCAGTAATTTAACCATCACACTATTAAAGCACTGCAAAAGTCAGTTTTGTGGCGGGCTAAGACAACACAAGGGTCTCATTAAGGCATCTATTTCCAAGAAGCAACTAACAATATAACCCCAAACCTACTTATACACATGTGGCATTATATAACCCTCATGCATCTGCCCTACTCCTGATGTTGTGCTTCACAGACTTTTGGGACAGAGCTGATCACAGAAACGCAATTAAATGTTCTTGTTTTTAACTGTATTGTAATAAGAATATCTATATTAAAGTGGCACTCTAACAGTTCATTACTGCACTTACATGAAGTTGGGGGAATCAAAACTCGGCATGACAGAGGCAGAGGCATCCTTACTTTTAATCCCTGGCATGAGTCAAATTAATAAAAACACCGGATCCTACATTTCCCATAATGCAACCTGATAGCGTCTGTCTGGTAAACGCCCACATCTTTCAAACTTCACGCTGCTACTTTGTAACTGAGGCTGTTATGTTAAGAAGTTGTAGCCTCCAAGTCCAAGAAGGGATGAGACCCTGATGACATCACTATGACGTCATCGGGGTCATTTCCTCAGACTTGACGAACTTGATTACACAGCTGTTTTCACACACTCAGGTGTACTCAACATCTGCATGTGTAAAATTGGTGGAATGACCTTTTTGACGACAAACTTGACTTCCATATAGTTTTATCTGCTACATTTTCTTGTAGTGGTACTTTGAGGGCACTGAGCACTAAAAACCGAGATGAGACATTCGTGCACATTATCAAACTGCATCACACCTGGCAGCACTTTGGAAAACCCTCTTTTTTACAGCTGTTACTTTATCGAGCGGTGTCCCCTCTGTGTTAGAAGATGTGCTTTTAATGTGAAAATTAAAAAAATTAACTAGGAACTCCCGCACCCCTGCCGCAACTCATAAAAGGTTCTTTTCATGCACAGAAACAAGTCATCATGCATGGCTGCTGTGGGACTGTTCTAAATCTGTACCGGCTGCTTTAATGATGTGGGAGAAACACTTCCCACCAAGCCACTTCAGATTCAGATGAAACTGAATCCGGCCTACAAGATCAGCAGGTACCGGCTGAGACGGAGAAACCGTCAGCCATGTTTTCCCCTCATGCTTTTTTTTTTTGGCAATTACCCAGGTGGCTTTGAGGTGCTAATTAGACAGTGTTGATTAACACCAGCTGTGCATAATTTGTGCTATTATTGGATGATCACCCAGAGACAAGGAGTGAGAGACAGAGAGAGAGAGAGAGAGAGAGAGAGAACACAAACACAGTACAATCAACATTTACATTTTCTTACATTGTGCAATTTGCTCAAGGCCACTGTGATCATGTCATACACGCACACTGAGGTGAGAGAAAGAGGGAGAGACGATGACCCCATTTACACCTGGTATTACCATCTGTATCTTATCTGGCTCAGGAAAAACACATGTGGATGCAGGTGTAAATGCACTGCAGTCAGACCACATCTGGAACTCATCTGGAGTCGTGTTTCAGGCTACCTGAATATTCACTCTCTGCTTTGGAGGAAAAATAACTGGTTGTTTAGCAGCTGAATGCTCATATGTTCACCAGACTTCTTTATTTGTTCCTGATCAGCTGCTGCTTGATGCACATGTTCGTAGACTTTGCAAATATGTTCATGTTATTTACATTCAATCAGAAAGCGGTCTGAATAAAATGCCTAACCACTATAGAAAATAAGTATCCTGTGTCATGCTTTGTTCTCACATAACATATTGTTTGTGTCACATGTTATTTTAAGTTTTATACATTTTTTCATCTCGTTTTGTTCCATACTGTATTGATCTGCTGTTTTTTTGTGGTTTGTTGTTTTCGCTTTATGACAGAATCAAATAAATCAAACCCTCCCTCTTCAGCCCGGCTTTCATAGACATTATTTACTTTATTTTATTCACATACTTTACTGTATTTATGTTGTAAACTCTTATTCTGTTTTATTTTATCTGTTATTATTATTAATATTATCATATATTATCCCGCTTATCGATTTCATCTCTTTGTTTTGTGTTTTAATCCATTTGATCTAGTTTTTAGTCTAGCTTTTATTTAACTATTTATTTTGTTTTTTAATATTGTTTTTATTATAGCTTTTAAATCTATTTTATTACATTTTCATCATTTTTATTTTCTGGCGTGCATTGGTCTCAAATTCTTAAATTGTTATTGTCTTTACGGTCAACACTTGTTCTGTCTTTTTATCATCTGTGACTAACCTGTACGAAAGGTGCTATACAAATAAAGTTTGATTTGATTTGAAAGGGATTTTATAATCGCGTCAGACTCACAGAGGAGATCTTCTCTGGATACACACGAGTGAAATGATGGTGATGGTACTTTCTGTGTGATGGCCCCTGACCAGATCACAGCTGTGCTGGAACTCAACAGCAAAATATTAACGGCAAAATATTTGTGAGTCATATATCCACCTCTAACCTCGAGGTTCGCCAGCCTGTACCTCGTGAAGAGTCATTTTCTGTGACTGTCTCGTTCTGCTCAAACTCAAACCAACAGTGTTTTCAGCGGCGAGCGATCAGCAACAGATTTTTCACTGTTAAAAGTCAAATTACTGCCAGTCTTCAATCATCTACGGATCTGTCTGTCCTGACACTGGACACATCTCATTTCTCACCACATTTAGCTGGGAAGCTGTTGCCATGACACCCCGGGGCTGACTGACAGCTGTCACTGTGTGTGTGTGTGTGTGTGTGTGTGTGTGTGTGCGTGCGCGAGTGTGGGCTCATTTGTGCATGTGTGTTGCACATTATGGGTAGGAGAGAAACGAGGAAGAGCGAGCGAAGGCAGAAGCAAAGAGAGAAAGCGCTGGAATGAGGGGCTTTAAAGGGCGTCTGGGAGGGAACGCCTAGAAGAGCTCCACTTACTGGACACGGGCCGAGAGCGACAACGTGAGGCCACTTCCACTGAATTTGTCATGAGCTGCATTCATTATTAAATATAAATGATATTCAAAGAATTTCAACTATACAAATAACAATACTTGCATTTGATCATTAATGGGTTTTAAAAATTAGGGCAACACGTCCATGGTGCCTCAGGAGTTGAGCACACATAAATGCTCTAACCTGAATGTCCTCTATAAAGGCATTATGTCATTATGCAGCAGCTACTGTACACGTGTCCAGCCCAGTTCTTTACTTCACTTTTCTCAGTGTCCATAGATCCTGTGAAATGGCCAAAACCAACAGAGTAATAGTCCGTCTCTCAATACTTTACGACTTCCCTGCACTGAAGATGTAAATCTTGAAAAATGGCTCACAAGTATATAGTGTCATTTAAAAAAAGGCTCAGTAATTTCCTAAACAGCTGCTCACTGTAGGTTTTTAGTAAACGTTACTTAAACAAGAGGAAATAGTGCATTTGTTTTCAGCGGCAAATGAATCCACATGTGGTGCTCTAGTGAGTATTTGGGGCAGCAGGACGGTGTGTGTGTGTGTGTGTGTGTGTGTGTGGGACTGAGTCCAGATAAACTGCAGTGTGTGTGTTCATGGTGATGAAGGAACAACAGTGAGGCTCACTGATGAGTTTTTAATAGTTTTTTATGGCTCAGAGGAAGAAGAGACGTCAGGCTGTGATACACACACAAACCTTATTAGTAGATACATTTCACTGCTGGTTTCGGTCTTTTCATGGGATTTGTTAAAGAGAAAAATACCCTTTAAAACAATAATACAATTTGAGTTTCAAAAATGTTAGCATGTATTGAATATCAGCTGTGATCATATAAATGTGACCCTGGGGAACTCAGGAAAAGGTCACTAATTGCCTGGTTTCTACAACTGGGCCAAGAGGAGCTGAGCAGAGCCGGGGCTACGAATGTCCCTGATAACTAGCCCTGACAGACAAAAGATTAGGTCACAGACCTACATTCTTAGTACTTTTGCTTTTTGCAGTTATTACCCATTAGTTCTCCTTTTCTATTGGCTAAGAAGGATCCACCAGGCCTCTCGCAGCAGATGAATACTTAAGATTTTATTTTTGCTGGGCGTCATTGACCCTAAATGTCCCTAAGTGTTCACCGACAGAAGAAGTGTTAAACTTTTCTGGCTCATTTGTTGTAACTGTTGCCACAATTCAGTTTTTCCTCAAAGTTACTGTCATTATATCAGCAGTCAAAAGCCCAAAGATATTTAATTCACAATGATATAGAAAAAATACTCTGTTTGAAAAGCTGGAACCAGCTAATGTTTGGCATTTTTAGCTTTGGATTAATCGACTAATAAAAACAAAACTTTGAAAATGTTGCAGCACAGAAGTCTGAGAAAAGTGATTTGCTTAAAGTAAAATACAGGAAGTGCCATTCACTGCTACAGAATGACAGATTGTCCGTCAACGCATCATAGACACATTGACAAACTGAAGTGGTCGCAAGCGCCTGTAAGGATTTGGTGATGAAGCTAAGGTCACGTATTACACTATTGGTTGTCAAATCAATAGCTGGAGGCTACAGAATCATATTATTTTAAATCCATGAAACACCAGCAAAGTAGATGTGAAGACAGCGAAGTTCAACATGGGAAAATGCAGAGGCCCGTTTCACTCTCAAGATTCTGCGCTAAACCGCTGTCAGTTCACAGAAACAGCTCTTCTGCCGACGATCAAACTCGCTCCCTCTCGACAGGCCCCGCGAGTTTCTTTAGTGAAGTATGTCAAAAGACATGATAGTGATGTTCATGTTACTGCTGAAGCAAAGGCAACTGTCCTCCCCCGTTCCTCTGGCCCTTCTTTCATCTCCTTCGTCACTTGTCTTCCCTCAACTCCGTCCCCTCCACCCTCGCTCTAAACCCGTCATTCTGCGCTTTTATTCTCTCTTCTTCAGCGGCCTCCTCCTCCTCCTTTCTCTGCTCTTCATCCTGTCTTAATTCTACTGCTTCATCTTCACATCTTTTCCGTAACGTACACAGCACCTCTCCTCTCCTCTCCTCGACATTGGACAGAGGCAGAGCTACAGAGTGTGGGTAGTGTTGGTGCAGCAGAGTGCTTCCAAATGTGTCCATCTGCCAAAGAAGAGGAGGAGGAGGAGGAGGAGGAGGAGGAGGAGGAGGAAGAGGGGGAGGAAGAGGCCAGGGAGCATGTGTCTTAATCGGGATTGACAGTTACATCGACAAGACAAACGCCCGTCACACTTTAATCCTCCGCCGATCACATGCTCTCGCACACACCACAGACAGGCCCAGATACACACACACATATATACATGGTGGCTTTTCTGAATGAACCCAGTCAGGTGGAGGTGGAGTCACACACACACACACACACACACACACACACAGACCTAAAGTTAGACTGAGCATCCTTAAAGCAGGTGTCTTGACGCACACATACTGCATACATACAAATTCGCACACATTTGCAAAGTGTCTGTGGGCAGCCATAGCAACGGTTGCCGTAGCTACTGTAGCTTTTTGATGGCACGTTTCCCAGAGGCACCCGTCATACATCATATCGCATGGGGGATGGTGGGATAGCATGTATACTGTATAAACAGTAAATGAAGACTTACTGTACGCCGCCGGAGCTGAGAGCAGAGGAGACACACGCACTGGGAGCTGTCACCAAGAATGCCTTGCTCAAAGGGTAAGTTCACCCAAACAGTTTTAGGTTTTATTTGTCCACTTTTTGAAATATGTGTCTGAGATTTCTGCCTACAATCCAAACTAAACAGAAGTGAATGGAATTTAGTTTGTTGTCGTCACAGCATTAAAAAAACTACATTAAAACAAGCAGACTAATGGGGAAACTGTTTATAGAAAGGGATGTTGCTGTTTGTACTTAGTAGTTAAGCTTTATTTAATCAGGAAATCTCATTCAGTGTATTAATATAAGATACTTAAAATAGTACTGTAGCAATTTAGCATTGCACTCCTTTAACATTGTCAGCCTCACGATGGATCAAAATCTGTTTTTATTCCACACATTCTTCTTCCTTGTCAAAACCTGGCGCCTACATTACCCACAATGCAACTTGAGCACCGATAGTTGGGTGTGTGAGATCCAGGTGTGTTATGCTAGTAGCGGCTAATGTAGCCTGCAGCAGAGATGAGCAGCGGGCTGCACAGGTCTGGTCAGCTCACTTCTTTCTAACTCCACACCAACAGACTGTTTTCATCAAGTATCCAGGTTCATCAGAGAAACCAGGTTACACAGGAAATCAGAGAAAGCTGTTTCATGCACTGTAGGAACCTGGTTACTGCAGGTTGCAGGTCGGATATCAGATTCCTCCCCTACCCAGCCTTATTTTAAGAGGTCGGGGGTTAGGGTTTTGAGATACCTCAAAGAGACAGATATCTCAAAACCTGGACAAACAAAACCAAAACTGCAAAAAATGTTTTTTGTAATTTGGGTGAACTGATACTTTAAGCGCACGTCATACTTGATCTCCATCGAGGTCAGTGAGCCTGGATCTTGTTAAGAAAAAAGAGAACCACTGTGCAGGGACAGAGTGCGTATCTCAAACTGTCCCTCCTTCCTTCTGATTCACTCACACACAAACAGCTCTCCACTCTCCAGCGTGTAGAGGCTCACCTGGGCTGGCGCTGTGAAGGTAGAGCCCGTCGGGCCTCCTCCCCCAGCCGGCTGAGGGAGGGTGACCGGCTCCTCGCCCCCCTCCCCATGGTCCGGACCACCACGTTGCCATTGGGGCTGCCGCTGGGCATCTGCTGGAGCAGCTGGGGTGACAGGCTGCGATGCAATGCTGAGGAGCCAGGCTGCGAGTGACCCTGCTGGGGGGCCCTGTGCAGGTGGGGCTGGGTGTGTTGGTGCTGCTGCAGATGGGGGGCCCAGTTGCCAGGAGAACCGTGCTGCTGCTGGTACTGACTGACAGTTAGGTTGTTGTCGCTGTTGGAGCGCAGGAGGACCCGTGGCGCTGATAACGAGGAGGGGGACTGGTCGTTTCCGCTGCCGTTGCCAGAAGACGGACCCCGGCGGCGTTTGGAGTAGGCTGGAGCCTCGCGGAAAGGCACTGTGGAGGAACGAGGGAGAGAAGGAATTCCAGTTTTATTAATCTTTTAGAATTTTAGCATTTAAGTTTTTCAGTAGGCTACCTTTGCTTGTTTCTGATAGTCCAACTGTTTGTGTATTTGAAGTTGATTGTATGGGAGAAGTTCTAATAGAAGCATTTAAAGGAACTGAAGTTGTAGCACTGAAGGAAGAATCAGTTCAAGTGATCATTCCAAAAACAAGAGGAAATAACTTGCAGATTTAAAAAAAAGATAAAAACATATGGTAGCACATACTCAAATACATGCAAAACTAAACATACACCTGCGTTGTTTGCTGGACAAGAAAACTAAGTGTGATTTGAGTGCAATCTTAACTTGTTTTCTATTAAAATTGCGCAGCTGACCAAGTAAAGTATCAAGTAAAAACATTCACAACAAGGATTTTTTTTTTTTAGAAAAATTGATTACCAAGTAATTCCAACAGCATAAAATCACAAGAAAACTCCAGGTCACTCTCTTTTAAACAATTGTCATTGGCATGGTCATGTCAAACCTTAAAACAAACTCTGACGTGTTTTGGCATCAAGCCTTCTTCAGGGACTCAAACTTTTTGTTTTAATTGTTTAAAAGAGACTGCCCTGGAGTTTTTTAGTCTACCTGTATCCTTATCCAAAGAGCACCTCAAACTAACTAATTTTGAGTCCAGGAGGCACTCCTACACAAACATTTTTTGAGTATAAAACATCTGTTCAGTAGTTTGGCCTCGACCTTTGGTCATCAGACACGTTCTACATCATACTGAGAATATTTCTTAGCAGACACAAACTGAAAATCAACATTACTGGCTAAGAAAGTTCTTTCTACAAAATTAGACACAATCTGGTACCAGCACTACAAAGCAGTCTACGTCAGTCGAGACTTTACATGAGAACACTTCCTCTACGTCCCTGAACACACCGCTACGTAGACCTCCACACCAGAGCTCCACTGTGTGTGTGAGGCTGCTCCTGAGTGATGATAAAGGGCCGCTAACTCTGAACTCCCCTGAAGAAAATGTCACACTGACTTTGGATCAAAGTCGTAGGATGATGTGTTAGTTTTTCTACACCATTTGTCACTGTGACTGGACCCAGTGTAAAGGTGCAACTCTAAACCAGTAATTCTGGTCTTTACAGCATTTCTTTTAAAGAATCACAACCATAAAAACCATCCCAAGTGCTGCAGTATGTTTCCTTTAACTGCACCTGCTTCTCTTGTGCAGGGTCACAGAGAGCTGGAGTCGATCCCAGCACACAACATCTGCAGCAGCATGTGTGCTGATCAAAACAACAAGTTGAGCACACACACCCAGCATCTGTTATAAAACCTGTTAGTTACATTCTGTTATTGATCTTCAAATCACTTTTAGCACTAGCACTAGCATGTTGTACACGTAAAACATCCTTTTAAAACGCGCCCCTCACAGATCCAACTCAGTTCAACTCCAGATGGACGTCACCACCTCTTGAACTGTAGGGTGCATGCTGGTAGCCTTTGTAGTAACTGTGAGTTGCCTCGTCTTTAAAGAGGTAAAGCACACTTAAACATGTTTTTTGAGCTGTAAACTAAATTATGTGACCGTACTGTGCTTACCAAATTTATAAAAATCTGCATTTCATGGGTTGAAAGTGGCTCAACACACTACACTTTAAAACTCTACTGTTTTAAATTTACCCTGAACCTGCAAGGCCAACGCTGACATGGAGTCAACCAGTTGGGACCTGTCTATGTTATGAAATGTAATGTCTGCCCCGTGTCCCCTGACCCTCACACTACGAAGCCACGAGGCCACGCCTCCTACAGTTGCTGTTCCCTCACTTGTTGCATTTTTTAAATATGCTGGGAGAGACGGTCCTAGCAGAAACTGAGGATGTAGTTACATTTTAATATTGTCAATCAGTCTGAGTTAGACACTCCAGCATTGTGTCATCCTCTGGAAAACAATATTAAGCTACTGTACAGCAGGTCTATATATTTTTATTTACTTAAAGGGTAGGCCTAATTCCGGTATTTTTAAACCTGAGCCGTATTTTTACATATTGTGGGGTCTAAATGACTAATAGGTACCAAAAGTTTTGGAATTGGTCCAGCAGATCGCCTCCGCCGGCAGCCGTGAACAGGCTGCAATGGCTGCGATGTAATCCAACTGCGTCCGTGAAAGTCCGTCCACTAAAAGTGCTTGTTTTTGCCGCTGACTCTGGCTCAGACTGTTATTGTGTCTGACAACATTATGGAAAGGATCCCTGCAGAGACAGACCGTTTGTTAAAGAGTAAGATCCTTTTTGTTTAACCAGAAACAGAATGTCGCTCTGAAATCTCGCGAGAGGTTGAGTATTGCAGGAAGATGGCGGTGTAAGAATGGGGCCCAGGTTCAAAAACACCAGAATTCCCCTTTAATATGGCAATCTTCCATGCTAAATAATGTCTGATTTAATGTGACAAAATGTAGTTAACATGGGAATTCAAAGGTACTTTCCCACCCTCAAAATTCACCGTCTTAGCTCTTTACCACAAGAGAGAAGTACTGACTTGCATCTGTGATGCTGAAGTGGCAAAACATTGACTCAGTACCGGTCTGCCCAGCCTCCCTCCACAGACACCGAATGCGCACTATGTTTTTATTCTTTTATTTTTATTCACTCTTGAGTGTCCTCTCCACTTCTGTCAAGGCACCATTCAATCACACAAATACTATCACTACTTCCAATAACAACATTCATTTCTATATTAAACTGTGTCTGAAAAACAACTGTGTAACACAATCCTACATTTGCAGCTGTGATGGACAAACACTATATTCTAAAGCATACTGTACATGTGCCACCAGAACACAAACATTTTGGCTCAACACTGTGACCAGAAACACATAAAGAGGACGCCATTCCCGAGGATTAGTTGTTAACAAAAAAAGATTTTATTGAAAAATCAAAGAGTACTGCACATTAACTAAAACTATGGGAGTCTGGAGGCCCGGCCAAACATTATAAAACGGTGAGGGAAGTCTGGGCCAGCAACATAGCGGGCCCTCGGACCCAGAGCTTGGCCCCCTGACCTACCAAAAACAGTGCATAACTGAACTACCAACGCCATGAAAACTGGACTACCAGACCTCCATCCTCAAAAGAAAGAAACACAAAACAAAGAACCAAAAGAACAAAACACTGAATGATCAGAAGGCTGCTTCGTCTGTGAGAGAGAAAGATCTCCTCCCCCCAGCCTCCCTTAAATAGGGGCCGGCCACCACTTAATTCCCTGAAAGAGAGGGAGAGAAGAAGGGAGAAGAACACAAGAAGGGGGGAGCGCGTAACAAGCAGTCACTATGGATATGTGAAGATTAAATGGTGCTATTAATTCTGGATTGTATCCATAAGACCGCTGACATTCTGATGCTCATTAATTTCCACTAGCTGAACACATACTGTACAATTTGCATAATCAAAGGGGCGACTATGCCTCTTGCAATTCTTGTATTTTGTTCTTAGGAGCACTTGGTCACACTTTAATTAGTATTGACCACGCTGAAGCCTCATTCATGGGAACAGATCTGCATGGTCAGTCTGGGAGGTTCAAAGTGAAGACCACAACAAGTGTGATTGGTCAGCTTGGGCTGCTCGTGTTTTCTCCTACAAGTTTCCGATGCCGGTGGGAGATCATCGACCGTGAAGACAACATGAGGCTCTGCAGTCTTCTCCTTTTTGGTAACACACAGCCAGCAAAGTCACAGTCACAGTGATAAACTGATTGCATGGCAGCAGTTTCCTACTCAGTCATGAGAAAAGGTGGAAACAAACAGGTAGCAGGGTGTAACTTCAGTTCTGTAAGTGTGTAGCCGACTTCGCTCTACATCACAAAGTGAATGACAGAATGTAAACACACTTCAGTACAGCCTCATCACATACGATCCATCCATTTGGTGAAATCCAAAGCTAAACTATAAATCAAAACCTACACCAAAGGAATCTAAGATGGGACTGCAGTTAACCCTTTGCGTCATGTATAATCCCAGATAAAGCAATCTGAGTGCATATCAGCATCTGAATACCACGGGGAAGGACATGCAGAAGACATATAAATAGCTTACCTTTTCGTTCGGAGGTGCTATTTTTTCTCTCAATGACGTCAGACTTGCTGGGAGACTGTGCACACACGTGCACGTCTATCCATCCATCCATCGTCTATCTAATCTGCTGACCCTCTTTGTGCCCCTTTCTCTGGTGTTATTTGACATGTCTTGTCATTTCTTTTCTTATCAATCCATCAAAATCTGCCTGTGTGAGCCCCGCTCCAACACGAGACAGCTAAAACCAATAGGGGATATGATCGTCTCTCCCATACACACATACAGCAGCTCAGACACACATGAAGATTGAATTGGGATTGGCGATTGGCCATGACACCAGGCTCCACACTGCTCTCTCTCTCTGACCATCATTAGCATGATTACCAGGATTACATGAGCAGAGCAGAGCTCCTCTGGCTCCCCACTGCCTGCACTATACTGTCGGGCTGAACCAGTAATGGAGGTTGGCCTTGATTTCCCCATGGATACATTCCTCCATTACACTGCAAGATGACGAGCCTACAACTGCCATCACCGGCTCTCCTCGCAATTACAACAGTGCACGGAGAGCCGAACAGGGCCTGCAGCCATTCCATTAAGCATCTCCTGATTATGAGTTGATTAATACCATGGTACCAGGCCCGCTAGCTGTGGTGCAGTATCCTGCTGTTCGCTTCCTGGCAGCCTGAACATCTGAAAGGGGATTCACTGAGTCATTATCACTTTCCCAGACTAATATCTCAGACCTTTCTCTCTCTCTGTGGCTACAGCTGACGTGTTGATGAAGAGAAGAGGTGCTAACATCTAATGATCTAGCACATTTAGGAGCTACCAGGCTATCTGCATGACTCCCCGAGGTGCGTGTGGCCTCCAAGCTGGCGGGGCAAGTTTTAACTTTGGCTGAACACTCACACACATGCATGACTCTCTGAATCTCTTGCACACAATCGCTCACACAAATTAATTATCAAGTAAAATGGGGTGGAGAGTCAAAACAACCCGAGTAACAGTTGGAAAAGCAATCAGTGGAATCTATATAATTAAATGCTCTTGAAACACAGAATGCGTGTCAGAGGTCAGTGAGTCTGGAAGCACTCAGCCGAGCTGAACGATGATGTTGACATTATGCTAATGCATTTGGCTGTTGCAGGAAGACAGTTCAAATGCTGTTTGTCTTTCAGTAGTCCAGTTTGTGCCAATATGATGATGAATATGTGTGCTGATCATAAAGTAAAATCAAGGTTACAATCTGTCCGTTTATAACCAAGATTTTCATTTTCAGGACGCCCCTGGCAGAGTTTAAGTTGCCTCGTTCTGCAGATCAGCCTGGCTGAGAACTGACAGAGGGTCACGCAACGGTGTGCCTTTCAATGCAACCAGTCAACGAAAACAACCAATCAGACAGCCGTGCAGACAGCGTAACGGCCAATAATCAAGAGTTATGGACATGTCCATGGATTGAATACTGTAGCGCTCAGGTCTGTCATACACACAATAAATAAGTGAAGACTTCCCCAAGACTGCCCTTACCAGAAAAATATCAGCAGCATATTTGATCAAAAACTTTAAATTACTAAAGTTGACATTTTCCTTAACCTGAAAACAGACCCAAAGATTACTGACAACCTACAAAGACTAGACGCCTCACACACGACGAACAAACGTTTCTGCACCAAAAGAGAAATGGAGATTCATCAGAAAGAGTTTGCCTTGCTAATTTCTTTCCCTTTATTAGAGAGATGACAGCAAAGGAGGGGAGAGACATGGGGAACATGCAACAAAGGTCGCGAGCTGGGGATGTTGCTGTACGTGGTCGGCACATTGACCTCTGGGCCACCAGGGCGGCCTCTTGCTTTGCTAATTTAAGCTGCAATCTGCACAGAAAAGGGAAAAAAATGGGAGCAAAAAGCTCTAAATTTGGATGAGATGGCGAATGGAGGGCAAACTCTGCAGGGAGAGCTAGAGGAGAGAGTCAGGTTAACTTCAGCTGAGCTGCAGCTCTGAACTGAAACATGATAAAGAGGAGTGTGAAACAAAAGCCATTTTATTTTCACAATTATTTCAATTACTCGTGTGTGTCTCATACAAAATTTAGTTTGTAACGGTCATATGACTTTTAGAAGACACTGACAAATAACGTCGGTCTGATGATCGTTGGAACAACACGTTTTGTTGCTTAGGTTGGAGGACTTGTTGTTTCCTCTCATGTCCATCAAGCTCAATGATTAAAAGTATTAACTTATGTGGATTACATCTGGCTACTGCCACAGTCAAGTGGCCAGCAAGATGAAACAGTCCACTAGCTGTAGTTTGATGTGGGCTTCATTTAAAACACACTGTATCTACTACTGTAGGGTTGCTCAAGCTCCCAATTAAAGAGAACACGCATTAAGACAATGTGTTTCGACACGGTTTAAACAGAGATTTAAATCCTTCGCACTGTCCCGTTTTCATAATAGCCAGAGGTAAGAGATGTTAATTTCTCTATACCAAGTTAATTACATTGCCTTTTCTTCTAGATTTGACAGTCGTTGAGACAAATTCTGTCCTATGCTCTCATGTAGCTGTTTGTGAAAGCGTGTCCTCTTGGTTCACATGAGCTGCGTCCAAAATGACTCCCTATTTGAAACCTTTTCGCATTTCAAGTCCTGAATTGTGAAATATAAAACGTGCGTCCTGATTTTTGTCCACACTGGAATTCCTGCAATGGAGCGACAAGCGGTCAAAGTGAGTCCCCTTACATTTTATAAAACCCCACAATGCAATGCTTTGCCTGTGCCTATGAGATGACAGATGGGTAAACTACAGTTATGTGAAACTACTCTGTCAGTGGCGATGCAAAATGGTGATGATTCATAAGTTCCTGGAACCTCAATTTACTGCTCGCAACAGAGTATTTATAGTTTCTGTAGTGTTTTTCATGTAAGACAATACTGACTGAGGGAAAGATTTTTATTGTTACACTGTCATGTAATAATTCCTCTTTAGTTAGCATCGACAATCATCACATTGACAGAAACTGCACGCACAGTTGGTGTCACCTTCAGGTTTTTGTCATCTGGGGCGACACCTCTCAGTCCCTGTTTTTGGATCTTTCCACCATTTAAAAGCTGCAAGAAATTCCAGCATGCAAAGCTGAAGAGATCAGATCTGACAAGGAGAGCTCAGAAAGCCTGAAGCACAACTTCTAAATATAACAGGTGCAAATCAGTTACTACAGATATTTAAACACCAGTTTCAATTTTACAAAATGAATGATTTTACATCAGTGATGCAGAGTCTGACACACAGTACTGGTGGGTATGTTATTTTTTCCAAGAATAGAATAGAACGTGTGCATTTACTGCAAAGACGTACAAGAGTAGAAATATTACCCTTGTTCTACTAAAATGATCTTTACTAGCTAGATTTTACATCCTGCCACTAGAGGCTTTATTGACATCATAAATCTCTCATTTGCCAACTGCACCTTGGTACAAACCTGCAACCTTTGCACACATACAGACATTTCACTCCAGGGAATTAACACCGAGCTGCCAGTGTAGTGCAGCTACATCTAATGCAACAGCCCTATTAATCCATTACAGCCTACTCATTAGTGCTAATGAGTTTTTCTTTTTGAAAACATTCATAATAATAGTAATAGCATAAAAAGCAACTATAAATATTCATTCCGACAGGATCCAGATTTTGGCACCCTCTCCCCGCCGGTAGGCTCCACAGCGCGCCGTGCAGCCCCGCTTCAGAGTCTCCGTCTCCATTGAGAAAACAGCAGCGGATGAATCAAAGCCACCAACATGCTTCCACACACAGGCTGCTCAGGTTCTGTTTGGGTGAGGGGAACGGCACGCAGTAATGTCTGTGGGTGTTTTCTCCACCTTGGAGTCCCATGTTTCATCTCCCTCTGTGACCTAAAAACCATCTTCTCTTTTTCGTCCGAACAAAAAAAAAAGAAAAAAAAAAGACACAACTCGCGTCGCATCGACGAAACTACCTCAAATGATGCTGAGCACTTTTTAGCAAAGAGATAAGGAACGCATGTGTACTTTTCTTAATGAAGGAACTGAAAAATTGCTCCTCGTCACCTGAAGTTGACGGCGGAGGTGCTGCGCGAACTCTAAAGGTCCGAAACCGAAGCGCCTGATTTGAAAAGTGCATAAAAAGAAAGATCAGGAGCTGCTTACCTTCCTTTTTTAAGGCATTGATGATCGACTTCATTTTCACTCCTTTGCTACTCCGACTTGGCGTCACGGTTGGTGCATATCACAGGACTTTTTAGAGCCCGAGTTTCCCTCTCAGCACCACGGACAGCGACTCCGCGGAGAAGAGCTGCCGCGCGCAGCGCACATGATCCCGCTCACACCTTCCACTACCACCGCCTCCCTGGTAAGCCAGCACGACCCCCTCCGCTAACACACACTTTCTCTGTCACACACACACACACACACACACACACATGACTTCCCTTATCCCGCCCCTTACACACCTCCCCTCTCTCCTCCTCTGTCTCCCTCCCATGCACTGCACAGTGGAGCAGCCATACAAGTAATAGTGTAATCCAGGTGGAAGTATAGAAGACACACACACACACACACACACATGACTTCCCTTATCCCGCCCCTTACACACCTCCCCTCTCTCCTCCTCTGTCTCCCTCCCATGCACTGCACAGTGGAGCAGCCATACAAGTAATAGTGTAATCCAGGTGGAAGTATAGAAGAAGAAGAAGAATGGTGGTATAAAAGTTGTGGCTTTTGTTGTAGTTGAGGCCATATTATAGGTTAAAAATGAATAGAAATGCACGGAGAAAATGCAGATGCTTCCACTCAGCGCACAGAAGGGTTATTAAATAGTTGTGACAAAGATCTGTGAGGAAACGCTGCTTCTAAATGACCTCAAACAGTTACTGCTGTTTCTCTTTGTGTTATATTCCCTTAGTCCTTTGTTTTGTTTCCTCTTTTATTTTGAAGTCGAGTCTTTCCTGTATTTCCAGTTCCTGCCCTCCTGTCTCAGTTCCTGATTATCCTCACCTGCTCCCCACTACACACCTGCCCCTGATTCCCTCGTCAGCCACTTCCCTATTTATACCAGTCCCTTTGCTTTGTTCCTTGTTGGCTCATTGTGTATTCTGGTTACTATGTGCTCTGTGTTCGTGTTCTTGTGTTGAATGTGTTCCTTGTGCTTCTGTCTCCTGAACCTACCTGTTGTATGTCTACATGCCTGCCTACCTGTACCAGCGAGTAAGCTATAAATAAATCATTGAACTGCTTGAGCCTCCTGGTCTGTCTGCCACCTGGACGGCGCATCGTAACACTTTGCTTGCAAACATAATGCATGTTCCAGTAGTGACACACTGTATCTGTAATGAGCCAATCAAATGTGCCTGCTAGTCAGCCTCTTATAGTAATACTGATACAGACATACAGGACACAGGGCGTGTTGGACAGCGCTGTGTGTGATATTTGCTTAATAAAACATAACACAGCATCACAGCAAGGCCTTAGATAACATCATAAAAAGATCCATAAGTAAATAGTCTGGCCCCTCGTCTGGAAGTCAGGAGGTTTCTTGAATGGGTTTTTGGTTCAATGCCTGAAATAAGGTC
>LKNJ01003194.1:33379-48401 GCA_002120245.1 Maccullochella peelii | reverse complement strand
TGTGTGTGTGTGTGTGTGTGTGCGCGCTCTGCTCTGACCCCTGCTGGTTGTTGAGGGGATTATTCGAGGAATATGGCCTGCTGCTTTGTTTCTTTGTTTCTTTCTTTCTTTCAAAATGTGTGGGATTATAAGAGCATACTTTATTTATTTATTTAAAGGACTTGGAAATCACTTTCGCACATGTGTTGCTTTAATGCTTTAATTTAATTAAATGTATTACTACTAACTATTGTAAATGTAGAATAATTCTTTCTTTCTTTATTTCTCTCTAGAGTAGATTTAAGTTGTCTGTATTTAAGCTCCAGTCTGTAGCTGCTTGTAGGGGTTGCAACTAATAAATATAAAATTTAATTGCTGATCAACATTTAAAAAATCCAAGGTATTCAGTTTACAGCGATATAAAGGGAGAAATCCTCTCATTTTAGAGGCTGATCTTTCTCTCAAAATGACTTCAATGATTAATTAGTTGTCAAAGTTGTCATGTAGTGTTTCTTTCTGACCAGCAAATGTTATAAAAAAGCATGATGGGAGCCCTGATGGGAAAAACTCATATCATATTCATCCCAAGTTGAAATAAGAAAGAGAAAAACTACCCCAGGGCCACTGACACGACGGTGTACACAATAAAGAAACAAAACAAAACCAAAAGTGTAAAATACAGTAAAACTCTGTAGCATTGAGTAGTTTAACACCATAAACTTGATTGCTTTGTTTGCTAAAGTGCAATAGACTCTCTCCTGTCACACACATAAGCATGTGCATTGTAATACATAAAAAAACATAATTAAAATGGCAGCAAGAATAACTCACAGAGGATCAGGTTTAGAATGAGAATTAAACAACAACCTGAAACAAGGCCCCTTTTAAACCCAAACTGTGGTGGCAACACCACCAGCAGATGGCGTCAGAGTGTAACGTGAAGAACATCACCAACAGCTTTGTACAATGTATGTATGATAAGGACAACTCACTGTTAACTCTAAAAAACACACAAATATCGAGTTGCGTGTTAATCAGATCTCAACAGACTTGGTAAATACTGTGACAGGGATAAAATCCATTGTTTTTGAATGTCTCTGGTTGGGCTGGTTAACGGAGCGCCGTCTGTGGTGAGTGTTAGTCAGACAAGAATCCATGAAGCTAAGGTTTTGGCTTGTTTGAATGACTTCATTATTAGCTGTTTCTTCCCTCTCTGTGCCTCTCTGAGAGGGATTGGTCGATGCAGCCGGCAGGAAACCGTAGCCCGGATTTAAAACGGAAAATGTGATGTGCAGAGTTTTTCTAGTTGAGCGAATAATCGCAGGTTATTATATTTCTCAAAGGCAAGTTTATTAATGTTTTCCTTTTTCTTGGCAGACTCTGCTCTCTCCTGCACGCTCTGTCTCTCTCTGTCACTCTGTTTCTTAGTAAACAGCGGCTCATGCACATCATATTCCAGTCCAGCCTTGTTCCTCAGGGTCACGGCCGTCAGAGTTTTTATATTACTGGGCTTAAAGCTCCATCTCGTGGCTTGAACTGACTTCCATTAGGATTTAGAAGGAACACCTGAGCCCCTCTGGCTCACTTGTCATGTTTTTCACCCGTCTCTTTTCTTCTCTTCTGCTTTTCTTCTTACCTTTTGTGTCATATTTTATGAAATACAGCATTATGTTTTGTAGAGGGTGATTTCTGTTGGGTCTGTTTTTTCTCATAATTTTGCTGGCATATTAAAACTAGTTTTTAAACTCGTTCTCTTTTTGTGCTGCTGTTTTAAAAGAAAGTCACAGTTTAACTTTTTTCCCGGGCTGCTTTCTTTGTTGTTTCCTTTGTCTTTTCTTAATGTTGAGCTGGGATTATATGCTTCCATATATACACAGTATATTCTTGCATATTATATATTGATGCACATGAAGGCACATGCAAGAAACACATATCTTCATATCTCTCCATCATCACCTTCATCATCATCATCATCATAGTCAACATAAATACTGAGCTTAATGCATCTTATTTTGGGGAGTTTTTCCTGATTCGGTGTCGTATGCTGTACAGACTCAAACTGAGGACATGTACCTAAGTAATAGCCAATATACTGTACTCACATGTTGCCAAACAGTACATGATATTTTACCTGGCCCTGGTTGACATGACATCTCTTATAAAATCTCTTTCATGCGGCTGCAGGAAGAGGATTAGTGTTAGGAAAGAACTTACTCAGCCTCTGTGTTGTGGATTAAAAAGTGTGCTGTGCCACCCGGCTTGTTAATGGACAGAAAACGTCCTCCCTCAGGGTCTCTCTGTGTTTTTGTTGTTAGCACCTGTGTTGTTAATGTGTCCCCGTGTGTGTGTGTGTGTGTGTGTGTGTGTGTGTGTGTGTGTGTGTGTGTGTGTGTGTGTTGGGGAAAACATTTGTGGACGTCCAGATGGTGTTTACCTCTTGACTAATGGACGAGGGTCTGCTGGCTCCCGTGTCCTCTCCCTCTGACACACTTCTGTTTGAGTGCATGTGTTCCTGGGCTAACAACCCAGTGCCTTGCCTGGTAACCCCTGCAAGTGCAAAGTTGTGTGTGTGTGTGTGTGTGTGTGTGTGTGTGTGTGTGTGTGTGTGTGTGTGTGTGTGTGTGTGTGTGTTTCCAATGAAATTACCCTGAATGCTCAGCACCTGGACAGTATATTATGGACACACACACAGTATTTGAAAAAGAAAGGAAAACAATGATCATTTTGGTCCAGAGTGTCTTTGAGAGCTCAGTTTTGACAAAGCAGCTTCATTCACTGACGAGGTGAAACTTTTCAATAACACGCAATCAGATTAGCATATTATTAGCATTTGTTTTGTGGGGAATAAGAAATGAAAGACTCTGCTGGAAGGGGAATACGGGGGCTGAACATGAAAGTGGAGTGCTGCTGTATTGATGCAGCCTGTGCTCAAGTTTTTTCTTTTTTGGCCCATCGTCATTAAACGCAGTGAGAGGTGAATAATAAAAAAAGCTCGCCTTGTTATTTATCTGTGCACCCCACCACATAAAATGACCCTCTGTCGTTCAGACAGGCCCTGAGACTGAGAGAGAGCTTTGAAATATGCCTTTTTCTTTCTTTTTAAGTTGAGAAGATCAATATGAATCATGAAATCTGGTCACCATCCCCAAATATTTTATTACAAGTTCATTAATATGTTTTTATTGTATTTATTTATTTATTATATGCAGCATCTACATGAATTTGCAATCTACTTTATGCAGGACAAATAATGGTATCTTTGCATTTCTTTCAGATTTTCTCATTTATTTTGTTTTCTTCTTTTTTCCACTTTATTCTTAAATGTTGAACACAAGATAAATGACCGCGATGAGGCAGAGTGGATAGATATGTTGGTTTTGTATTTATATTTAATATATGTGTATATGTTGTACGGATATTGTGGAATTAAAAAAGAAATAAAAATCACAGAGCTGAAGGGCGTGTTTAGTGTAGCTTAGCATAAAGACTGGAAGCAGGGGGAATGGCTAGCATGGAGCTCTGTTGCAACTTAAGAAATGCCTCCAAAGCTGTCTAATTAAGGCATTATATCTTGTTTAACTCGTATATTACTTTCATCTTAGAAACATGAGACAAACTGTTCTCTGCAAGATGTTCATGAATGCAGACTAAGGGGATAAATAAAGCCTGGAATAAACCGAGCAGTGTTCAGACATGCTGCGTGTAGGCAGTTCTTTGTTAAGTACACCTGCTGTCTGCAGACGTCAGGCCTCGGCCTCAGTGACCTCATCATCCATCGCGGTGTGTTGGAGCTGTGGGGGGGGGACAGGCTGACGCAGCTGCCACTCAAATATACATGAGAACATGTTGAATAATTACTGCGCTCTTACCTAGTCTCTCCCGCCATGACTGACAGAGACAATGACAGAGACGGGCGCTTTAACGGCTCGTCAGACTGATATCGGAGCAGTTTTTCCACAGGATGAACCGAGATGCAACGCTGATTACAGCAGTGATTGGAAATCAGAACTGATTGGAGTCAGTTCTGGTCCAGGTGTGTTTTGCTGTTGGTAGTTAAAAAGATAAAATGATACTGTGTGTGTGAAAATTGTTCCCAGATTATTTCAGGCAGGTTTCATATTTATGAAATCAGAGCAGTCAGCATAATGAGTGTGTGCAGGAGAATATGTACAATCGAACCCGCCCAGTACAACACTTTAGCACAACAAGTTGATGGAGATCTATTTTGTTTTGAACAATTAGCATTTTCACAGGATTTTGAGGTTTTTTGCAGCACTGAGAGGGATGAATGGGCCAAAGCAACATGTAGACTCCAGCTTTTCCTCATTTTCTACAAACACAAACATATGACATCAAAAAATGTATAAGATACCGAAAGCATATAACGAGATTAAAGAGTCTACAGTCATGCTGGTGGCTGAGGCTGATGGGAATGTCATCCATTTTGCAGGTATTTTTGACCTGATGATACATTCGTGTACAATCTGTGCAACGATGTAGGGCTGCTCGATTATGTCAAAAATCATAATCCCGAATATTGAGATCACGATTATTTAACACGGTTACTCATTGACTTTGGAAACATCATGCATTTATTGAACTTTATTGTAAAACCGTGTCTTTGTAACAGCGGGTTTCCTTGAACTTTAAGTGTTGCTGTAAAAGGAAGGGGTGCGCTGGATTTTTAACAAAAGACAAAACGAGAGCATCATAATTGTAATTAAAAATAAAATTAGTTCTACAGCAACTGAATTGAAACATATTTGTTGCTAAAGCGGATTGTGGTGTTTTCATGGGCTCCACTGTTCTTCGCAGATGCATCACAGATGTGGTGGTTGATGCAAACGGCAACTACTGTGGCTTAAAATGAAAAATAATCTGAAGTCATTCCCCTCTAGTAGCTGCAGTGCTGCTACGGCTCTGTAGTATTGTTCATTCTGGAGGAAATGGGCCAAATGAAACCAGTAAACACTCTTATGTGTTTCTGTCTGACTGCAAGATGTTTGCTGGTGAAAAAGCGCAGCGGAGTGGAAGAGGGCACGATGACTCATGTTGAAGGTTGGACTCTCTCAGAGGAGATGGTGAACAGAGAGAGCACGGGGGGGGCTGTGCTCGTCTGTTTCACACAGCTTATCTCCTCCTTGCATATCTGCATGGTGTCTCTCCTGCTTATTTTCACACACACACACACACACACACACACACACACACACACACACACACCTCTTCATCTTGCCACAGGCTGTCAGTTGTCCTTGTCATGAGCATGATTCATAGCTAAAGGTGGAAACTGTGTTCTTGTACTGTTCTGACTTCACCTGCTGAGAATCAGCAGGACAAACATGACCGTCGTATATATACATACACACACACACGCACACGCACACACACACATATTAGACACGTGCACACACACTCGTTTACTTTACATTCTTGAGACAACAAGGCTGTTGGCTGTTTAGTTTTTGAAAATGAGCCCCACTGTTGATTGTTGCGGTGACAGTGGAGGAAAAAACATTTCTTTGATTGCTAACCCTAACTCCCGTTCTTGAACCTGGTTCTTTAGATCTGATCTTCCTAAGCAGATCAGGAGAAATCTGATGTTTGCAGCAAGAGTTCTTCAAGGAGAAATCAGTCAGTCATCTATTTTACAGCTTCTTAACGGGCCGGTTCACCCAACTTACCAAAAAACACATTTTCTCATGTACCTCTAGTAGTGTCGATCCATGCAGATAGTGTTGGTTCTGGTTGTCCATGTTCGGAGATATATATCTATGAGATTTCTCCCTCCAATAGCGTAGAGACAAACAGGATGTCGTTTGTGTTGCTCAGAACACTGAAAATGTACATTTAAAAGTGTCTCGTCTTTCTAGAAATGATTTCTCAGGATAACCTACAGACAGATGTGGACAGTTTTATCTCTCCTTAAGAGATAGTCCCTATAAAAACACATTACATTATGCTCTGTGGAACATCGAAAGTAACAGGGACACTGTTTTTGTCATTAAATAAGTGAAGCAAAACTTGTGAGAGGTGTTGCTATGGTGTTATTATTCCCTGGGGAATATAAGAACCACTGATGAAGTCATTTGTAATGAAATGTGTTCATTTCAACCAGAGCCTGATGGTTTGGATCATCCCTCGTACTCATGCCTGCTATACGGACATAAGCTTTGTCCTTCATGCTAATTATTAAGTTAGAGAGTGTGTTGAATGCATTGATCTGTAAGACCGAGAAGGGCTTTTCTCATATGGATGACACATTCCATGCATTCACCTTTCTTGTATAATCCACTTACTTATGAATTATTAAGGCTTAAAATGACCTGGTTAGCATGTGTTGCAGCCAAGCTTTCTTTCCTTTTCACACTTTATTCCCATTGCCTTTGCCATTTTTATTTCAATTTCCCGTTATCTCTCTATTGCTGCTACCATTTTCTTCATTCCCATTCTGTCATATTCACTCGTTCTCCTTCCTTTCTCTCTGCTTTCATCTCTTGATCCTCTTTAAGTTGAGAGGGGGAGAGGCTTAAGCTCCAGAAGAGTCACTGGATGTGTTGGTGGAAGAAAGTACAGAGCCGAGTCGAGCTGAGCTGGCAAGGCGAACAGTAAGTGAGGTCCAGGTGAGAGACGAGTCCGCTCAGCTTGGCTCCATGCGGCTGCAGTGTCCTTGCTTGAACCTGGACTCTGCAGTAGAAAGGAGACGCAGCAGAGAGTGCTTTCACTTCACTTCAGTGGCTGTCAGTCAGGGCAATTTGATGCCTTCTGTGGAGAAGTCGGGGAATATCACACTCACGTTAGTACTATAGTAGAGCAGGCTCGTCAGTATTACAGTGTTGGCTGACACTGTGATGACTCATGATGTTGACCCAACCCATAATGCTTCCTGGAGGAACTCCATAATAACATTTGTTTGAGGACCAGCTGTGTTTGTGTGACAAAAGCCTTAAAATGTACTCAAATAAGATCACATTTTAAGAAGCTACAAATTATATCCAGCTGCCTGAAAAGCCAGCAGACCGGCGCATTGCACACGTGTGTATAACTGGTTTGTAATTAAGGATTTAAAATTCACTCGTCACTCGTGCTGATTAACGGGGCTCAGCGGGCGGACATGCCGCTCCACCAGAAACATCTCTAAGTGCACAGTAGGGTGCAGATTCTAGAGATTATTTTTTATAACGTCTTAGTTGTGATAGTAAGTTTAAGTGAAATTGCCTTAATATCAGCGTAAGGAAAAACCAAACGGCGATCATCCCTTCAATTGCCGATATCTGATCGCCAATCGGCTATATGATGCCTAAACTGCCAAAAAGTATGAATGCAACCAAGCAAGCACGACACCAGAGAGCATCTACAGTAAAAGAATGAGGTCAGACACGTGATGCAAGTCGACAATTATGCTCAGGTCATTTACTACCTGGACTGGCCTGTAAGTTTTTATATTTTTTAAATTAAGATTGTTATAAAGAAATCTTTGAAATAGTCTATTGGAGCTTAATACATGTGTGTAAGATGACACTTAAAGTCACATGACAACCTGACATCTAGTTTACAAGTTTACAAGAGTACCTACTACACCTACATAACCAGAGTCTGTTTGAAATTTTAATCATTTTTAGTTGCAGTCCCAGCAGTTTGTTAGACTTAGCAATGAGGCAGCAATGATGCTGTTGATACCAAAAAAGAGAAATCTGCCTGCGTCTGAAATGTGTTTCTGTTTTGTCTGTCAAACGTGAAGGGCAGAGAGGAAGCCGGGGGGGTTTACAGATCTGACTTCCCATCTTACGTCTCACACCTCAGCAGACAAGAGATTCGACAACTCCAGCGGAGCATCCCGTGATGAGACGGAGAATATTATGCAGAGGGTGGGATGGAGGGGAAAAGAGCAGCGCTGTGATGGACAGAATAAATAAATCAAGCCAGAGTGTAATAACAAAACTCACACGGGGGTAGAGGAGGTGAGAGAAGGGTGGAGGCAGAGGGATGAAATTAGAGCTGGAGGTGAGGTGAACAGCCCCGTCTTGCCTTGTATACCTGCTGTCTGCTCTGTCAGAGGAACTGACGAATGCTGCACAGACGCATCATTTTAATACTTTTTTTTTAGCATATCTTGAACTGTTAAGAAGTTTACAGAAGTCTGCGGGTTTATTTTCTCTTAACTTTCCCATGTCACTTTAACAAACCCTATGTTTTTACCCGCTGGAGCATTCCTTTAAAATACTGCATTGGCCCAAATATCAGATAATTTTCCAACAGCTGTTGTTTTTTTTAGACTTATTTGATGATAAGCAACACTTAATCAGACTAGTCTTGTTGGGAAAACAAGTCCAAGGATATGATAGTCTTCATCTTTGAAGCCTTTTCAGAAAATCCACAGTAAATGCCAAAAGTGCAGCTAATTGATTCTGTCTCTTTAGTAAAGACGTTGGGAGATGCTTGTTTTCCCTCGTCAGAAATGTATTTTGTTCGTGCCAGCAAAACATGTTACACAAGCTGTAAAAAGAACTCTGATTAGCTCTAAAGGACACACTATAAATGGACTTTAAGAAACTTGCTAGCCTAGCAACAGGAAGCCTACAAACAATCCATAATGCAACACTCTCTTAATCTGCCAGGCTCAGGGACCAGTACTTGCTCAGATGTCATTTCAAGACAAAAATATGGTACTTCCTGTAATGCAAACTACATCTCACGAGGTTGGAACCTCAATACGGTGCTTAATTTCAGCCGTTACGTTTTCAAGGTTATTATTATTATTATTCGTATATACTCATTGAAAAATGCTTGATTTTCAACATAATCTGGTGTTTCATCATCGACACAATCACTCATGTAAACCAAAACTCTTTTTGAAATGAAACGATCCCGTCGTCATATTTGTTTGTTGCCTCCTGGTATTTATAGTAACAATTAAAGGCTTTGAGAGTCTGGAAATTTTTGGTTTAGGTAGCTTAAAAATGCCTGAAAATTCTTAAAAAGCTGCACGAACCCTGTGTCTTTTGTTACCGATCAAAATGTGTCCCTTACATCAGAAAATGTCAAGCACCAAAAGCTGGAATCAAATGTCTCCTCAGATTTGTGATCCTGTTAACTGATTATTTGATTAGACAGTTCCTGATTTAAGTCACTATGGTCAGGAAGGAAAAGGCAGCGAAAAACAACCTGACATTTTGTGTTTTGACTAAATTTTGATCTGGTTATAAGTAAAGAAGTCACACATGGACAACCAGTATAAAAAGGTCTTTACTGCAAATTACTTTCACTTTGAAACTTTGCAGCAACTGGCAAAGTCGGAGCAGCTATAAAGTCCTGTTTTTTATTTTTTTATGATCTTACTCCTAATGTGGTCCTTAATTACAAGATTTAAATAGACTAATAAATAATTGAAGCATGCGACTGGTCTCACATAATAAAAGCTCTTTATACACCACAGCAGGAGTTTCGGGGGGATTGATTTCATAACACTTTTTTTTTGCAGAATTAAGATTGTGTCTTGTTAACTGTGCAGCCCCCGGGCTCTATCTGCTGCTCCTCTCCTAATTTGTCATCGCCGCAACCTTTACAATTTTTCCTCACGGTGACAGACTTTAATTGGGTAAAAATGTGAGGAGTGTATTCAAAAGTGCCGGGGCCCCGGAGCCACCGGTCAGCCGCCGCTGAACCTGTAATTACCAGCAGCCTCCTCTTCATATCTACCTGCATATCTTCATTAAGTCTCCTATCTGTTTTCTTGCTTTTCTGCCTTCTTTTTCCCGTATTTCTTCATCACTTACTTGTTCTTTCTGGCCTTGTGTAGTAACTGTTTTCTTATTTGCTGCCTTCTTTTCCCCGTCTTCTCTTTTTTTCTCCACACTTTGGGTTTCACCTCCTACCTTATTAGCAGCAAAGGGCTTTTAGCCTTCCAGCCAAGCATGGAAAAGGAGCTCTTTGGATGGATAGACCTAAGTGTTTTTCCACTGTGTGTGTGTGTGTGTGTGTGTGTGTGTGTGTGTGTGTGTGTGTGTGTGTGTGTGTGTGTACGAAAATATTAACCTGACTCCATTTCCAGCCCTGCAGATGTTCCACTACTTTGCAGCTAATGGGTAGAAGTCAGATGGGGTGTTTTTTGTGTGTGTTTTGGTTGGACTATATTTGGGCTAATTACCTCCTGCCTGCACACGACAATCATCCACAGAAACACAAAGTCTCACACTCCAACACACACCAGAATTAGGTTTACTGGTTCATTTGCTTCCACTTGATTTTTGACTATATTGAGTTAATTGCCTGCCCAATATACACACACACACACACACACACACACACACACACACACACACACTTTGTCATGCAAAAGTCACCTCCCGCAGTGAGATCCAGCATGACCGACTGCAGACAGCAATTAGGGCCAGACCGTGAAAAATGAAGTGTCTGCGTGCGATCAGTGCACAACATCAGCCGAGGCTCCAGGCTACTAATTTCTGTGAAATAATTAGCCAGCGTAAAGAGGTTTTATTTTCACTCTTTTCTGTATCGCTTTTTCACAGCAGAGAAAAGAGACTTGCTTCAAGTGGAAATCAGAAGTTTTTTTTTTTCTTTCAAGGAAAACTTATTCCATTTGTTCGGCCCCGTTTTGCCTTTTGAAGACTGCAGATATGCATTTAAATGAGAATAAATGTGGGAGGGGCATGTTAGGAAGAAACCTGCATGAAAACCACAATTATAGATGGAATCACAACCCTCATTAGTTTGTCTAATGTTGCAATCAACAGGCCAGCAGCTAATTATGACTGATTTTCAAAAGTGAATAAAGATTTAACGATGGTATCCATTAACACACGCAGATCCAAACAAGTTACGGTGAGGTTTCGAAACCCAACTGCACACACACCTGTGGGCTCGGCGCTTGAGAGAGAGACTGAAGCTGGGTTCATGCGTGACACATTGACGTCATCACGTATCTTTCTTCGAGCGCGAAGGCTTTGAAGGTGTTGCGCCGTGTGTTCGTGCCCACAGCGCGCCCTGTGCTTTTCATTTCTTCATTCACAACGAGAGTTTACAGCTGCCTCCACGAATGAAAGTTAACACTTCCTGTACAGAAGTTTCACATTAAAAGCCTTACAGCGACTCAAAGGGGATAATCCCTCCCTCTCCTGGTACTGTAGACTTTTGATGTGAAACATTTGTAGGAAGTGTTATGTTTTATTCACGGCATCTTAACAGCATCCAAAAAAGAAGTGAATGAAAACCGCATTCTGGCAGTTATTTAAGTACCGACTTTAACAGCTAGCTGCCATCTCAGTCCTCTACTCACATAAAGCTGAATCAGACTCTCATGAGATGGCCTTGTTGAAATGGATCATGCGTGTCTGTCTTCTTTTGCTGTAAATCCATCTCCTCCTCATCCCTCGTCTTCCTCACTGCTTCATTTTAGTGTTTCTCTGCAGGTCTGGGTATAAGATGACAATTTAATGATGCCAGTGGGGATGGCAGCAAGAAATAGATCCTGCAAAGAAAAATGGGACATAAATTAAAATGCAGAGCCAGTGGGAAGTTTCATAAACATACTGCAACACAAGTGACAGTTACAAATGTAGAACTTCCTCAGTACAAATGAAGGAGTGAGGGTGAAATGTACTGTATCATTGTGCTGTGAGAGAGAGATTATTGTTGGTTGTGTGTGGTAGCTTCATGCCTCCATATCACACTCACTTAAGATGCCACAGCACGCTGTCCTCTGTTAAAGTGTGAGAGGCTGCTAATGGATAGAAACCCTGTTAAAGTTATCAAAACAGAACTCATTACTCATTACTCAAACTGCTCATTACTTGATGTAGCACCCTTTCTGTTTCTTTTTTAACCCTTTCTGTGTGAAGTTGGCATGTTCTCCCCGTGTTTGCATGGGTTTCCCCGGCCATCAAAAACATGTATGTTGGGTTAATTCCCACTGCTCCCAACACTTAGGATGGGTTAAATGCAGAGAATGAGTTCCCCTACAGGGATCAATAAAGGATAAATTAACTTAACTGATGTTCTATTTTGTGTCTTTTTAGATTTATTCTTGTTTTCTTCATTTTCAGTTCACGCAGTACCGTAAACATGATGCCATCTACGTCAGTACATTATATGAAGAGTGTAAACAACTCATTTGTCTTACAGCCAGGTGAAAAATTACACACACAGAGTTGAACATGAAGTACATAAGACGGAGATTAGAAATTACTAAAAGTCTGTTGTTATGCTAGCAGACAGTGCATTCTAACATTAGAATGTTCTTTAAAAAGTGAAATGCTAACATTTAGCACGTTAACCTGCATACAGTTTGACATAAAAATGGGTAGTATATCACTTATTGACTTGTTGACAAGCATGCAGTTATCAGGTTACATGCTAACATGTTAGCATTGATCTCAAAGTACAGCAGAGGAGGTTAGATAGTGCTGGAAGTGATGGTGGTGCTAAATGAAAAAAGGCCAGTAGGTTACTGAGACAGTGTGCACTGAACCAAAGGTGTTGGACCAGCAGACTGGGGGACATGTGGCTGGAAACCTGACCCTCATACACACAGACCTACAGACACACACAGACAGATACAGACCATGTCAGTTTTTAGCCTCGTCATTGGCTGTTGCAGTCAAACTGGCCCCTCCTCTCTCTGTGTCTCTGTAGTCCAAGATGTACCGTGATCCCGTTACCCTTCAGTTTGCACTACAAAGATCCTGATCAACCGAGGTCATCGAGTCAGATGACCGCCCACCCAGAGCCAGGTTCTGGTTCTGCTCGAGGGTTCTGCCTGTTAAAGGGAGTTTTCCTTGCCACTGTCTCCTCGTACCGCTCATGGTGGGAATTGTTGGGTCTCTGTAAATATAACGAGTCGGTCCAGACCTGCTTTATAAGAAAAGTGCCCTGAGAGAACTTCTGTTATGATTTGGCGCTATATAAATATAATTGAATCGAAATCCTGCACGCGCACACACACACACTGATACACACAAAAACCTACTAATACACATGCCCACGCATAAACTTTGTGGGGAACTCAGTGTCCTTGTCACCTTGGCAACCTCCGTGAGTTCAGATATGTTGTGAATGTGTTTGTGGTCTCTCTGTGAGATGATTCACTCGCCTCTTTCTTACTGTCTCTGTTTAGCTCTGAGCCTCCTGTGCAAATCGATAGCTTTATCGAGCCTCCGTTGCTTGTCTTGATTAACTTTGGGAGTGTGTTTGTGTTCAACAAGGCAAGCTTGGTTTCACCCCGAACAATCTGTGTGTGTGTGTGTGTGTGTGTGTGTGTGTGTGTGTGTGTGTGTGTCCGGCGGGGTGAGATTTGGGAGTAATGCTGCCTTTATTTATCCCCATACAGCAGATAAAAGCAGAGTGGAGATAAAGTGTGGCTCAGCTCTCTGGATCCCCACAGGCCTCTGCTTCGGTCTCGCCTCTGTTTACTCCGACAGGGTACACTGTTAAAGAAGAGGGAGTACACATGTACACACACATTTTCACAATGTTCACACAAACAACCTTCTGAGAGCCCAGAGGGTTTCTGTGGGTTTGATTAGGGACTACATTTAGCTTTAAGACAATGCCCAGGTTCGTGTCATAATCCAGCACCAAATGGGGTGAATGTCTTGTTGATAGCTACAATTACAACTTTTATATTATCAATAAAGCAGTTGATGATTTTTAAATTAATTGATAGGACATTCAGTCTGTAAAATGGGAGAAATCAGTGTTCCTAGAGCCCAGGGTGCCATCTTTAAATGTCTTGTTTTGTCCAACCAACAGTCCAAAACCCAAACATGTTCAATTTCCAATGATTGAAACCAGAGAAAGGCAGCGAATCCCCACATTTCAGGAGCTGCAACCTGAGAATGTTTCGTATTTTTTCTTGATAAATGAATGAAACAATTTGCCGATCATCAGATTGTTGTCAATTCATTTTCTGTCGTTGGACTAATCCATTAATCGACCAATCATTTCAGCCCTGGTTTGCGCTCTGATCTCAGTGCAGGGATTCCCTCTACGTGTCAGCCTCAGCTGCTTGCTCATCGCCTGAATATTTCACAACTTGTATGAATTCTGACCATTTGTGTATTGATTTTTTACCTCACGTTCATCTGCAGACTACAGCGTCCCCTCCATGATTCTTATTGTCGTCACGTTGGTTTATTGACTTAAATGTCACAATACAAATGTACTATAAAAGACCTTCATGTGATCAAATAAAAACAGCAGGTCGAACCTATATTCCATACACAATACAACTCTGTCAACACATTAATATAATATTTTCACGATGACGGACTACGGACAGTAAATGTATCATGAATTATTATTTATTATTATTTTGGTAGTTCATCCACGCATTCTGTATGGAGTCTGGACCGAGACCACATTCCCGGACCGCACTTGAGTTTTGATAACAGCGTTCACACTTAATCAAACAGACCAAACACTCGGGGGAGTCAGCCTCAGGTCCAGAAGAACCTGTCCCGTCAGCCCAAGTGTGAAAACAACGTTTTATACTGAGAATTTGGATTTGAATCCCTAAGAGACGTTTCGTCTCTGTATTTCTGTCGATTTCTGTCATATTCCCTCGAGAACAATACCTCCGCTGCGGCCCGATGCTGGACTCAAAGATGAGCAAACACACACTGACAGTCACTCACTGTTTATTTTCCATCAGCTGCTTTGTGTTTCTCTTTCTCTCTCAGATTGGTTTTCAGCTTGCAGGACAAACTTTTCACCGTTACGCAATTCTTCTGTCCGTGTAGAAATGGTGTCCGTGACTGGAATTTGATGTTGGTCAAAGTGTGTTTGGTGTGTGTGTGTGTGTGTGTGTGTCTGTATTTGTTAACGATGAATTCTGGAAGAGTTAAAAAACAAACTCATCCTGTTCCTGTCTGCCTCAACGTCTCTCTCTCTGTCCAAATCTTTCTGTTGTCTTTCCCTTCTTTCCAGATAATTGAAGCTCAGGGTGAGCGCAAGTGCAAACAGCTGGACACACTGTTGCCACGCACACACACACGCACGCACGCACGCACACACACACACACACACA
>LKNJ01003194.1:0-33232 GCA_002120245.1 Maccullochella peelii | reverse complement strand
GCACGCACACACACACACACACACACACACACACACACTCCTTGACAAGCGGTCCTGGCGCTGTGGCTGAGCCATTGATTGACAGGTGGACTGATTGCGTGCAGGGATTGATTAGTGAGGTCTGCTGAGGCAGAACCTCCTTCTGTCAATCAGAACAGGAAGTGGAACATGTCTGTTCTAATTATAGAGGATTTCATTGGCTTTCGCTTCAACCCGTGTGTGTGTGTGTGTGTGTGTGTGTGTGTGTGTTGTGAGGACTAGTTTGTAATAGTGTAATCTATGTCAGACCCACGTTTCAGTATATTTTATGAAGGAAATCGTAAGTGTTAACGAGAGGTCCAGGCCAGTGATACGAGAGTCTGCCTTTCTCCACAGGGGGAAATCACACTTTAATGCATTAATCTGAATTAATTTGGAGTTTAAATACGTCACCAGAATCAGCTAAAATAAAACTTAAATTAACATTCTGTTTAGGTTTGTCCCAATCACGTTTTGTTGCCCCGATTCCGATCAGAGTCCTTTAACATTGGGTATCTGCCATTTGATATTTACCTAAATGTTGATGAAATATGTATTTGACACATTTTTGGCCAGATACATATTTCACCATGTTTTTTTTGGCTCCCCAGATACCACTACTGACACTCTAAAGTTCTTCCTTTCACTGTTGGGTCACATATTTGTGATAGAAACTTTAGCGGAACAGGCAGGCCTGTCCTATATAGCAGTTTATTGTTGCTAATAATCAAATCTTATTAACGTACACCTACTGATCCACAGGTGGCATTCATCAAGTTAAAATGAACAAGTTACTTAAGAGTGTTTGCTTCAACCCGACTCGCCGAGCAAACCTGAAGGAAAGAAGAAAGTTTAGGGTCCGAATACAAAAAAGCTTCTCGCATGAGGCCCAATGTGTTGTTGTTGTTTAAATGTCAGCACTAGTTTTCGAGCCCTTATCTACTTTAGGATTGGAGATTCTGCTGTGTAACACCTCTTATTTATATAGTGATGTGTGTGTTGTGCATGTGTGCACATATTTTGTTTTTACAGAAAAATGTGGCTTAGTTCTGCTGTAAAGTTCAAACCAGGCTGAGAGATGCAACAAATGTGGACAATAACGGGGACTGAAAGCCAGAACACACGCACACACACTAAAGACTGTGTGTGTGTGTGCGTGTGTGTGTGTGTGCGTGCGCGTGTGTGTGTGTGTGCGCGTGTGTCGTCCTCACACCCTGGGAGCTGTGGTTAATGATGTTTTGAACGCAGTGTGGTTTTTCTCATTTGCACTTGGAGACGAGTGTGTGTGCATGTTTGGTATCTTACCCGGAGAGCAGAGTGTGACAACCACGCCGCATGAGGTGGTACTACACACACACACACACACACACACACACACACACACACACACACACACACACACACACACACACACACAGACACAGACAGAAAGTCAGTAAGGAGGTCTGGGTCCTTGTCTGGCCCTGTTGCCAGGTCTTTGTGCCAGCCTCTGGTTAACGTACAGAAACAACTGTGTGTTTGAAGTTTATTAATAGGGTTCATTATTTTGGTTTATTTACTTTTCAAAAAGAACTTTTGGAGATTCAGTGGAAGCGTTAACGTTGTGCAGTTTGGGACACAGAGGTAGATATTCACATTGTGTCAGTGGAGCCATATTTCTTGCTGTTCTCACCACTTTATTATAAACTACAAAGGGTCAACTTGTTACGAAAATCACAACACATTTGTTGAAATAAACTAAAATCTGGGAAGTTTTCAGTGAAAATGTTTGTAAAACAAAAGCTAGGAGTCTAGGCTGTGGAATATTTATATCTGTGAGTCAGTAGGTAAATTCCTGGTTTCCAGTTAAACTGTATTATTTGATTCTACTTCTGTTTTTCACAACTCTGATGCTTTCAGTTTGTTCTCATTACTAAATGTCTATTTTCATTATCAATGAATCGTTAAACTCAAAAATATTCTGTTTATTATAATGGGAGACTAAGAACTATTTGGGAAGCTGGAATCAGTAATTAGTGTTTAAATTAATTTCTCTTGATTGACTAATCAATTAATCTCAGCTCTGTTTTACCTGCATTCTCAGAGATGTTAATAGTTTCAGATAGAAAAGAAACCTTGTTGTTCACCATGAAGGGTTGGAAGTGTGTCTTCGACGTGGCTCATAGATAAGTCAAAGCACACACTACACATGGAGTAAAACGTATTGGATTTAAAAAAGCAGTAAAGTGCAAAATACTGTATGTTAAACTATTTGTCCTTCGCTGCCTGATAACATTGTAATCAAACTTAGAATGTCTAAACTTGTCTGTAAAGAAATTGTGGCACGACATTGGCATTGAACAACATTAGAAATGTGTAATATTTCCCCCCAAAATAATGCTGTTACTTTATTGCTTTAGAAACTGTGCTTTTCTTAGGATACGTGAAGTATGTGAAATACTTTTGTTCCAAACACAATATATGTCGTTAAGAGGATGAACACACGTGTTAATGTGTGTTTCTATGCATCCAAACACATGCACGACGGGCTGAACCACACGCAGTAAACGTGGCGGGGGGATTTTTAACAGCTTTACTTAGTTTTATTAGCTGCCCCTCAAGCTTTTTGTCTTATAAGCACGCACACACACACACACACACACACACACACACACACACACACACAAATGAATGGTCGTTAATTAGGAGAGTGAGCTATTGCCTCTCTAATGGACCTGGGCTGGGAGATTCTGTACTGTGGTGATGTATGGTTTTAGGTCTGAGCCGACCCACCAGTCTCCTCTGGTCTAAAACCTAATGTCCAACATCAATCACACTAACAGGGTTACATTACGCACGGCGCTCTCTGGCTTCTGTTTCCTGCTGCTACCTTCCTCTTTGTCTCTTTCTTTTGTCTTGTGAGCCCTGCCTTGCCTTGCATTCATTGTTGTTGTAGTCCCGGCCTGCAGCAAGTCATTTAGAGCTCTAACTGCAGCCCTGGTCTCCATTTACAGCCACAGATCTGGGGTTCGTCAGATTCAGCAGATATGTGATCTCTATCGACCACATCAGTTTAGGAGAAGATCCCATTACTGTTTCTTTCTCTTCGTCTCACCCTCTGCCTCCCTCCTTCCCTCTCTGTGATTTTTCTCTCTGTGCATTATGTTGCCAGCCATCCATCACACTGGAAATGTATTGATCTGTACTGGAGGTATTAATTATTAGAAGAAACGCTTGCCTGCTCTTTAGAGCCTGAGTGTGAGTACATACAGCTGATGGCGCCTCAAAAAGCACCATATCAGACTGGTACTCGGTATCAGCCAATACCTTGAGTTGAGGAGCTGAGAGGGGAAAGTTAGTGCGTCTCTAAACACAAGTAGAGCGCATACAGCAGCATTGCTTCCATTGAGCAATAACGCGCCATGTTTGTCTGCCAGCTCAGCTGCACATTGATGTTTGTTGACAACACAGACAGAATTGAGATAACGAGAAGGCTTATTGATTGACTTTTGATCAGATGTCATTATCCAGATACTGATTAATAATACCAGGTGGAGATGGGGGGTCATTAAGTCCTGCTCCTCCTGTAGTTCCTGTAGTTGTCATTACACAGAGACTGTTTTCCTTTGTGTCACATCTAGCTGCAAATGTGGAAATCGTCCTTTGGGAGAGTTCAGAAGCGACTCTCTCCCGGCTTGTTTTCATGTCTCGCTGCAAGCTAATGCTTTCTGCTTCAACTTGCTCACACAGCAGACACCAGAAACGGTCCTGGATCCACATCTAGGTCTTCTTTGCGGCAGTATTGCGGGATCTCTGTGTGAAAAGGGCTATAGAGTGATGGGTTTCTGAATGAAAGGAGGAATTAAGCACAAAGTGACATTTTCTTTTCTGTCTTGCTTCTAATAAAATCACATGAAGGGCTCTCAGACTGCTGTCAAATACAGCTTCTGCGACGTCAGGTATAGTTGTTTAACATAACAGCATCAATGCCAGATGATGGAGCTGTGAATCAGGATGGGAACAGACAAGTCTTAAAAGTTCCTCAACACATGAACACTTGTGGAAAAACATAAATTACATTTTTGACCAGTTTGGGAGTGGCGAGCAGGCTTCTTCGTTCCGCTGGCTCGACATCCAACATTGTTTGGTAGCATGTAACATGTTATTTTTTATTTGAGAACACACTAAACGCAATTTTGTTTGGACTACTTGGAACTTTACCAACAAATACCTATTTTTCTTAGCGCTGGCTCCATGAATGTCGCATATCGCATCCTTTACACGTGCATATATGAAGAGATCTGTGTTGTTACTTTGTCTGTGTGTGAACCTTAGTGCTATCTTCCTCGTCTGTTTTCCCAGTAACACAGAGCTAATGTTATATGGTCAGGTCACTGTAGCTTGTGCAGAGTGTCTTTGTGTGTGGTTTTCCCCAGAGTATTCCACTCAACATCGATCACTACTTTTCCTAATCAATAGCGACTTATATATGGATCAGTTCCCAGCATCCAAGGACATTCAGGCTAACTCCCTCATAGCCTGAGTAACCACAGGCTGTCACCAGTGTAAAACACACCAGAGCTGACTGCTATCACCTTAGTGAACATACAGGAAGTCATATGGAAGTCAGACAAGGAAGTAGTATTGATGGAAATTAGACGCTTTGTCTTTAGTCTTACTGGGTTGTTGAATCATCAGATTTATAAAACATTTCACTTTATTTCGTTTACTTCTTAACTTATTTCTTAACTCAGTAAATTAGCTTTATTTAACTTCACTTCACTTACGACTTACATCTTAACTTGCTACTTAACCCACCTTTGACCTAACTTGGTGCTTAACTTAGTTTAAATTCCATTAACTTCAGTTCTTTCTTCGGTACTTAACAGTTTCAATGCTCGGTGCTACAGCACATTTATTTTGGTACCAAGAAGTATTGAGGTTCGATACCCAGCCTCTACTTACAGCTTAACAAGACTTGTCTTGCTGTAGCAGCAGCAGGACAAGACATGTGCAAGTAGCACAGGTACAAATTCCTTTGTGGGTTAAGACGTGTTTTTCACACATTCCCAGAAGTCTGCAGCGATAAAATCTGAGTTTTGGAGTGTAGATCTTATAGTTCAGTGTGAGATGGTGACGGGGTCCAGATCAGCTGTGCTCTGCATTAGATAAGTGTGAGGGTTAGGCAGTGTTTGGGGGTTCAAACGTTGGGCACGAGGTTGGAAATCAGAACAGTTCACTCTCTGAACAGCAGAGAGGATGCAGATCACAGACCGACTGCAGATCACATCAGCAGGACAGAAAACTTGGCAGAAATCAAAGCTCAGATTCAGTCTGTCAGTTTTCTATCCATGTATGCCTCTTGTTATGTCCTAAATGTGCACAGCTTTACCATTTTAATCAATTGAAGTCAACAAGAAAACCCATCTCCACTACTCTACTGTCATTTAAATCCTGTCCTAGTATTTTAAGTTGGATCTCTTGAGTTTTGTTCTTCAGGAAGAGCTGCTTGTCCTTCTACTTTAAAAAACAAACAAACCTGCAATATTTGACTGCGTAAAATTAGAAGTCAATGTTTTGGCTGGTCTGATAGCTGGAAGCACACCCAACATGTAGGTCTATTTGCAAATCAATAAGACGGCAGACAAATTTACAGCCATCAGGAGAGAAAGAGCTCATCTAATGGGCTGTTGTAATGTTGGCTAGTTATAGGTATACGTAAGTTACTGGTACTTGCTCTTGAGCCCTGTTTTTATTTACATTTTGGCAAATTTGCACCATTAAAAATATGCCGAATTAGCTGTTAGCAGTTCCTGTTTACAGTGTACCCATGGATGTACAGACAGCTGTCACTGGATTACTTTGATGCTGAAGAAAACTAAAAAACGTCACGATTCTCAGGCAAGTTCTGAAGTGTCTTTTCCCCCCTATGATTTCTAACTGGCTTTATGGATGTTAATTTGCGATGGACATCTGATAATATAATGATGTACCTGGGAAGTCATACTGAATAATATCAGTATGTATTTCATGTCTGTGTGTGCTTTTGCTTTGAATTATGACTCAGAGAAAAAGAATGATGTTAGATGTCTATTGCAGACCATATGCTGTAATTTCCCACAGTGAGTATTTCATTCCCCACCTCCCCCTGTAACGTTAATCACGTCTGAACGAGCCATTATAATTCACTTTATGCTATTTTCATGAGGGTATAGTCATTACAGTAGAAAACATTGAAATGCTTGTCAACAACAGACTGCCAAGTTTAGTCACGACAGAACATAAAACAATTAAAAATGTTCCTTTGTGTGCTGTTAAGAGACCTTTCAGTGGTCTTTGTTTCTTTCTTGATGTTTGTTGGCTTCCATTTGCTCCTCACGGTCATGTTTTTCTCTCTCGCTTCACTCCTAATAGCATTTTTCATCATTTGCCAACCGCTTTTATTGGATTCACAAGCCGAAATGTATAAAAGGAGGCTGAAAATACAAACTGCAAGCCCCAAACAAATCAGTGCTTTGACAAACACCATTAATTCTCCCATTAGAGTTTGATTAAAACTAAAGGCATTTCTTAAAGACTTTTAATTATTTAGTTAAACTGGATTCTCATCAAAAAGCTTCGATGACAAAGAGATTTAATGATAAAATGCTTTGGCAGCAGTTTTGAAAGGCCGTCTCAAAGGCCGTCTTCCTGCGGTGCGCTTCCTCCTGGACTTTGATCTAACTAACAAACAGGATAGTTTCCGAACACTTTTCTCATGATCGTGTTAAGAGAAGGAGCCAGAGAAAGGAAAGGGAGAGATCAGGATATTGAGAGGGAAAGGAAGAACAACAACAGGCGGACAGGATTTGTTCAGCTCACATCTACAGAGGGATTGTTATTGAGCGTTAAGTAGTGAGTCCATGCTGTGTGTTCTTTAAATCGGCTGAGGGAAATGGATTGATTTGGCCACATCAATACAAAACTCTCTCCTTTAAGCTGATTCTTTCTGTTCTCAGCAGTCCACGGAAAACCACCGTTGATGAAGAACGTTACAATGGACTCTCTGACAGAAACCTGACAGGGACTCCACTGATTTTTGTTAATGTGGTTTCTACATGTTAAGCTACACAATTAATCATATATTATACCATTTCTACGGAGAATACTAGATTGGCCGTAGTGTGTGCATTATTTTCTGGTAACTGCTTACTGTTACTTTAACAGCCCTTTCAGCTGTTGCTGGACTACATCCATCTTCTCCTGCTTGTTATTGCAGGAGTGAAGTCAAATTTAGTTGACATTAAAAGTTTGACACAGTTTGTTATTTCCAAGCAATTTAAGAGCATCCAAAAGGGGTTGAGGATAATTTTATATCATGGTAATGGTATATATCACGATACAGTAATTGTTCTGTAAATTCTATTAAGAAATGGTTTAAAATAACCATACCGTACTTCCTGCTCTGTATTACTATCCTCCTCCATGTTACGCTGTTCTTCCGCGGCGGTTGGCAAACCAGCTTTAAAAGCCACGTGAGAGTGTGGTAAGCAGTCCTGCTGCCCAGATGACCCCGTGAGGCTGCTGGATTCGCGAGATCACGTGAGAATCCAGCCCTGATTTTCTACATGGCCTTCCCCGAATATATAGCAGAGACACTAAGGGAGAGCTCCCGTGGTGGAAACGCTATTGCCAAAAACACAATGTAACTGCATTTTCAAGTTTTAGTTTTAGTATTCATTGATAAATGTGGTCGTCTTGTTGTTTGTTGCATCTGGTTATTCACATATTGAATTTTAAAGCAGTGTAATAGTCTGAAAACACAATATCTGGCATATTATCACCTTATGAAGTTGTTATGGTGAAACTGTTAGCAACCAGTTGCATTTTTACACATCCAGCAGACACAGAGCAACATTATCATCCCATTGGAGTCGTGTTTGTGTCCAATATTCACTCTCCTTTTAGCTCTGCTTTGGTCTCCACCAACTCCTCTTTAGCTGCTAAATGCTCCACCAGCTAGTCTCTTAACTGTCTGTCTGCTGTAAATAATATTAGCGTAGATTTAAGAAGATACTCAGGTTTAATGTGAGGAGACTCATTCTGAGCCAGGTTATAGACAGATCATCAGACTTCTAGTTCCTAGTTGAGCAGAAAGCACCTCGACTCCAGTGGATCATGATACTGGATGCTTCCTGCACACCACTCACATAAACATCCAGACATTCAAATAGAAAGTCCTGTTCTATTGGGGATGAGGTAATCCAGTTCTGACCGTGTCGCCCCTCTCTGATGACGGGGAGGAAATTGAATTGTCTTTCCATCTCGCCAACGCTCCCCCTCCCTCTCCGTCTCCATATATCGTTGTTGTTTCTCGTCTTTCTCCTCCACGTCTCTCCTTTGTGCCACAGAAAATCATCCTTCAGTGATAATGTTTGCACTCGGTTCTCGCTGTTGACACATTATTAGCTGCCGTTATCTCCTGTATACAGCGAATACACACAGTCTGACTGTGTGATATGTGAAAGATGTGGGTCTTTACCTCCCTAAATATTAGACTGCACCGATCGTACAGCACAGCTTTCAGTTAGTTTTGGTTGATAAAGACATCAGTCTGGACCTTGTCATTTTCAGGAAAGAGATTTTACAACCCTTGCAGAAGAGCAAAATACACTGAGTTGGTGTAAGACTATATGTAAGATTATATCCACAGTGTAATTTGATTTGTGTGTGTGTGTATCATCTGGGTTGTGTTTACTGCCTCCTGGGACTGTGTTGTTCTCGGAGTTGATGAGGATCAGACAGTGTCAGCAGTGGCGTCCTCAGTCTTCAGCTAACTCTCTTATCCATCCACTTGCTTTATGTCATCCTCTCTTTTTATGTCTCTGTTACAGTGTTACCAGAAGCTGAGCTCATGCTCAAATAAAGAAACGATAGACTAAAAACCTGGAAACAATCTAATCTGAGTGACTCAGTTTGAGATGATGGTGAGAGTGAAAATCGATCAGCGTTGCTTTTCTCGGGTTTTATGGCCTTACTCAGTTCTCGTCATGAAAGCAGTGAAACATCTTTCCAACACTTACTGGACGTTAATGCAAGTTCCCTTAAATGGGCTGAGCTTTCAATCTGCCAGACATTTATACCTTGACAAGTCTGAGGTGAATCCGTCTACATGTTCTCAGTGATGCGGGAAATTCACAGAATGAATGTTTTAACTCCAAACTAAGCCACCTTTTTAAAAAATGTAAAACTATCTTCTTTAGCTTTGTAGTACGGACAGAGAGGAAACAGAAGGTTTTTGAAATGTATAACGGTTATCTTTGCACTAACATGGTTACAACAGGACCGGAAAGGAGAAAATACCCGTCATGTGACATCATCTATATTAAAATACAGAGACAATGGGGGAACTGAAAACTAGTCTTACATTTTATTTTATTTAGTTTATTTGTAGTGAAGCAGCAAAAAAACATCCTGACAGTTATTTTATAGTATTTCTACCAGAAGTAACAACAGAACGTCTCATATCAATATCAATTAACACAGTAGAAAATTCAGAAGAAGTAGGGGCTCTAATTTTTTTATTCCTGCGCCTCTCTTCGGTCATGGTCTTGGAACAAACTTCAGGTCTCCCCGGTCTTTCCACTCTCCTGTGTGTCCAAAACAAAGCTCCCTGTTTGTACTGAGGAAGGAACGAGGACAGAACAACAACTGTCTGTCTGTCTGCAGGAACTCGGCCTCACTTTCAAACAGGCTGCATTGTCTGTTGTTGCCGCTGAAAAGTCTCCAGTGTGGCTCGACTGAACGGACAGTAAACACACACAGCACAGAAGTGCATTGACCAGAGCTAACACCGTCGCCAGCAGTGTTTCCAGCTCAGACACACATGTTTTACACTTTACACATCACCAGTGTGAAGTTTTCGACCCGCTAGTTAAACAGCGAATCCAACACACATTTAAAAGATAGAGATCAGCTCAAAGCAGCCTGCAGAGAGAAGATTTGACTCGGCCAGCCGCTGATAAAACTGTCTTCAGCAGCACTTTTAAATAAGCTCAGCCTCTGTGTGTGTGTGTGTGTGTGTTTGGGCCTCTGTATTGTCAAGAGCTTGCTTTCCAATTGGCCTTTATCTCCTGACAGTAGAAGTAGTCAAGTTGAGCTCTAACCCTGGTCAGAAGGACCAGACCAGACGTCCACTGCTCTCTGTGATAAGACACCACTTGACTCGTCCAGGGCTGCTGTGGAGCTGAAAGCTGAAAGGACTCTGGTTGGTTGGAGATGAAATAGATAATCCCGCATACTCTGTCTTTCAGTGTGTTTACATGCATGTAAAGGACCTGGTTTCGCTAAGAGTTTAGAGAAAGAAACTGATTTCCCGGACTAAATTTCTCCTGGAGAAAGCAGATTTCTTGCAGACACAGAACGGTCGTGTAGCTGGGTGAAAGGTAAGATGATAGTTCACAAATAAAAGCTGCACTAGTAAAACCAGTCCGATTAAACTCCTCTTTGGTATATTGGTGCATAAATAAGCATAGTAGAGAAAAATAAAATAAATATTAAATAAAAGCAAATAAAAAGCAAGTCAAGAATACAAATAGAAAATAGAACAAATGCAATAGAAATATTATATGTGATCACCTTTTGTTGCCTGAGAAGCCCGAAACACTGCAGTTTTGATTAATGTTCACGACCTGTAGCCTCCAATTTGAAAATGAGAAGATATGACACGTTCATGAAATGTATGTGACACATTGAAAGCCGACCAACAGTATGACTGCTGAAATAACTTTGAGTCTATCAGCTAGTTTCATTTCTCCAGAGAAGACTCGCCACTCTGTTGGTCTTGTTGATCTACAGAAACATACACTTGACTCCCGGTTGTATAGTGGTGTTATAGGGCGCTGCTGCTTTCTTTAACACATGAGCTTTGGCTCCGCACACACACACACACCATCTTTCAGAGAAGATTCAGGTGGTAACGATTCGCCAAATACAGTTTGTTCTTTAGGAAAGTTACTTACGGCTTCATCTAATCAGCTACCAGCGATGTTTGTCATTTTAACTAGTGAAAATACAGCTGACAAGCCTGCTACCTCAATGCTAATAAAAAAGAGCTAAGGTTGTTAAAAGATACAATATGAGATTTCTTAGCCTCAGAGCAAAGCAATGCAGGTTTTTATAACCTGAAACTGGACCCAAAACTGAACCGGCTGTTAAAACCCAAACTGACGTTTACTGCTCGCCCTTTTCTTGAACTGTTTGCAAGGTCTTATGGGTAGCTGTCGGCGCTGAGCTCAGGACTGGGAGAGAGCTGAATACTTTGCTTTATATAAGGAAGGACACTGTTAGACTTCACATAACCTTGAAATCATAAAAGTGAGGAAAAGTCCAGAGTGAAGGGAAGAAATGGGACGCAGCATTAGTCTCTGTCTTCAGTTTGTCCTCTGTTTGTCTCTCTGCCCTCGTTCTCTGTCTGTCTCCTCTTTCTTCGCCTGTTTCACCCTCTCCCTCTCTCCCCCGTTCTCTTTCATCCGCCCTCTCTCCCCATCACTGTGTAAAGCTCGTTCCGCCTTACTCAGCGTTTTCTTATCAACCCCCCTCCGATGGGGTAAAAGCTTTATGCAACGCTCTGTCCTTTTCATCCTCACTTTCTCACTTCCCCCCTCTCCTTCTCTTAAGCTTTGATCTGGTCCGAGCTTCGCTGGCTTTTAGCAGCAGAGCGAGAGGCTTCTTTCTCAGGAAGCCTAGATCTGTGATAAAACGTCTTCTTTAAGGGGCAAAGCAAAAGACTTAACACTTTTTATGTTGGACTGAAGTATGTTTTTATTGGCTTTGCCTGATTTAAAACAGGTAGTTTTGTTTTGCTTCCCTTCACACCTCTTGCTTAAGGCCAGTTCAGACCAAAGATTCACGATGAGACGAAACAGTTTTAGAACGTCGCAGGGAGAAGTTGCAGTAGTGTGAACTTTTTATGTTTTCACTGTTTATCAAATGCAAATGTAGCAAGTAACTCACTATCACTATCCTCATTCATATTTTCAGGTGCTACAAATTTTATCCAGCTACCAAAAAAAAAAAAAGTGTATGAAAATGAGTGTTTAGTAAAGATTTAAATAAGTCACGAAGGTCGCTAGGTGAATTTCAACAGGGAGGTTGTTTCAGAACTTGGGTCTCTTGTAGATTTAGTTTTAGATCATCATCATCAATAGTTATGTGATAGAAATAGGCTGCTTATAGGTTTTTAAAGAGCTAAGAAGTTCATCAGAGAGGAGTTGTGAAGGTTTAGGTTCATCTCTATCACAAGGAAAAAGAAGAATTTCGCCTCACGTATCTCCTGTGTTGTTTAAATTCTGTCTACTTTAACTTATTTGGACTTTAGGTTAGATTTCAGCACCTGAAAGAGGTGAAACCTTGGGGTATAACATCTTCTAGAATAATTTCAGTACCCATGACACTTACACAAGCATTAAAAATTTCGCCGTTACCGCCTGCCTGGATGATAAAGAAGTGTCTTGCTGAGAGAAAGCAGTGGGACAGGAAAGTCCTTTCCAAGGCTTGTGGTTATGTAAGGTCAAAGCTCTTTCTAGTGTGTGTGTGTGTGCATGTTAGATGGAGATGTGCACACACTGATCGAGCTTTTTCCTAAAGCTTTCAACCTGCGTGTCCTGTCATGGCTGGAGTTGACTGACGCAGCGTTCCCATCAGAGCTTCGTCGGTCTGTAACAAACACCGCCGTGTTTAATTTCTTCAGGCTGAGCTTTCTCCTTCTGTCCTGTCTGAGGAGGCTGACACACACATTCAAACACAGCGTCAGCACAATGTGCAGACAGAGCAGCACGCAACCTGTCAGCATAATGCAGAAACACACACACTCAGCTGTCATCTCAATACACAAGGCCTCATGTTTTTCATTTCCAGACCGGATTGCTGCTCAGTTCTGTTAGCTGTCTCTCTCTCTCGCTTGCCTTCTTCTTTTCTTTCTCACAAACTTTTCTTTACTCGTGCATCTTTGCAGTGGACAAATGTTGCATTGGCTAATATAATAATTTTTGCCACCTGTTTCTAGCACTGCTGTTATCACCCCAAACCTAATTTACCAGCATTGTGTGCATCTGTACAGACATGCTCTGAGCGGAGGTATCAGGCGGGCTGTTGCCCGGACAGACGGCCAGCTGGCTGCAGGACAGTCAGACTAACAGTAGACCAACTTATCAAGCTGATGAATGAAGTAACACAAACAGGAGCTCTTTATCTCTGCTCCTTTATTACACAATGCGGATGACGGCCTCGTCTGGCACAACAGCCTGTGTGTGTGTGTGTGTTTGCAAATAACTTCCTATTCATGTTTTTTTCATTGTGTGCTTGCATGTGTGACTTGGCCATGATGGTACGACAGACGTGTCGGTGAGTGTGCACGTCTGCGGTTTGGGTCCTGGTCAATAGTTTCTAATTAAGCAACCAAACCGTAAATAAAAGGACGGTTTCATAAAAAATGTATACAACCCTCTGTGGACCAAGAGCTGCACGGTACAATGAAGGGCCACTTGCTAAACACACATCCATATTCATGACGCTTTGGATAAGAAATTACCTGCGTCACCGCTGCCACTAAAATTAAATACTGGAAGGTCGTAGCAGCTGGAAGGCTTTTACTGTGAAGCAGCTGCTAGCAGGATTTAGTTAGCCACCGAATGCTAACCTGTGGCTTCATAAAAGTTGGCCTTAATCTAGATTTGGATATTGATTGTCAGCAGAGCCCAACAATAGGCTTTTATAGTGTGCTGTTCGTTTGAATTCTACCTTTTAATCTTTGTTCTATTCCCTCTGATGTTGCTATTACAGTAAGTTAATATATTTTATTCATATATAATAAAATAATCGTAAAAGTGCGTGTGTCTCTCTGTGTGTGTGTGTGTGTGTGTGTGTGTGCGTGCCACGCCTTTTTCCCCCTTGACCTCTCCCTTCACAAACCATTTGACTTTCAGTCGCGATAAATCGCTCTGTATTATGTGATGTCTCTCTGAACCCAACAGGCCTCAGTGCATCAGTGTGTCCTCATGTAAAACTAAATAAATACATCTTGTGTTACTATGAAAACTGCACAAATCTAGTTGAAAATCAGAATATTAAAATATCTCCTGCAACACAAAATGTTGTAGTTTCACAACTTAACATTCTGATTCATGTTTAGGAACATGAAACCACGTTTGAGTAATCCGATTTGAGGGGATTCTGGTAGTTCTGATTTTACTATAGTGGCCATTATGGAAAGGCATTTTTTCTCCAGACTCTGGCAGTTATTGAAGCTTTGTGACAGGATTTTGAGATGTGATATACAGTTTGGCTGTGCAGACCTAGTTTCCGTCCTCCACTGTGTCTGCAGCCTCTTGTAAAGACATGCAGAAGGTCAGGTAACCGGGTCTCTGGTTTTGACAGGGCTCAACGAGCCTGACGCCGTCAGCTAAAAAGAGAGCTGCCACTCTCTGAGCGCTGAGAGTCTCTCTGGTCGAACAGGGAGGGCGGGACGTCAAAGAAATGAGAGTTGTTGTTTTTCTTTTTGCGAGACTCGGAAATAAGAGAAGGAAAATGCTGCTCTCGGCAGTTCTTCATTGACAGGGACGGCCGGGGCCACGGCTTCAATTAACCTCCGATACAGCAGAGACATAAAACAGAGCAGGAACAGGCTTTTGGTTTAATTAGTTGTGTATGAAGAAGCAGAGAATAAAGAAAACAGCTCTAATCTTCTCTCTCTCATTCATCACCACTCTTTCTTCCTTCTTTCTCTACACTCAGGTTTCTGAACGTCTCGGCTTTCACAGTATCTCTTTCTGTGGTTTAAGATATAAGTAACATAATCCGGTGGTTCCTTTTGTTCAGGGTAGACATACTGTATATCGCACTGGTTAAGCTCATCGCCTGTATTTATCATCTGGTAAAAGTGAACAAAATACTTCACTTTTACTGCAACTACCAGTTCCTCATTTGTATTCTGACTTAAAAATATGTTATCTTTAAGAGAGCTCATTATATGATTTGTTATCTCCTTGCTTACGTATTTTTAGGGATCGCAATGTCGGTCTGTCGGTTAGTCAGCCCATCACATTGGTTCAGAATGAAATACCTCCACAACTGGTGGATGCATTGCCATGATGTTCCCCTTCAGGATGAATTGTTATCTCTTTATTGATCCTCTAACTTTTCATCTAGCGCTATCATTAGGACCAAATACCTGCCAAACTAACCACATCCCCATCAGCTGCACTTTGTGTTTAGTGCTAATTAGAAAAAGGTAGCATGCTAACACGCCAACCTAATATGATGAACATGGTAAATAATGTTAGTGTTGTTATTGTGAGCATGTTGATGTTAGCATTTAGCTCAAAGCACAGCTGTGCCTTAAAATACAGCCTCACAGAGCCGTTAGCATGGCTGTAGACTCACAGCTTTGCTTGTCTGTACTTGTCAGTATTTGTCATTGCAGAGGTTTCATCAGCACTCATAATCTGTGGTAAATAAACACTTGCTCTTAACACCTGCTGCCCCAAATACTCACTAGAGCACCAAATGTGGATTAATCTGCCACTGAAAATAGCCCCCAACAAATGCACTATTTCCTCATGTTTGTTTGATTAAAAACTACAGTGAGCAGCTGTTTTAGGAGCCTTTTTAAAAGTGAAACTATATATTTGTGAGGTGTTTTTAAGCATTTATGTCTTCAGTAGGAACCAATGGGCTTGGAGCTGAGAGCCACAGACAGGAAGTCAGACAGTATTGACAGAGAGACAACACGTTGTTGGTATTTTAATGGGATTAGTTTAATTCTCAGAACTTTAATACATGTGTAACGTAACCTCACAAGTTGAGCAAATGAAGATATGGGACAGGTATTTCAGAGCCAACAAAGCAGCTACTTAGCCGGGCCTCTGTGTGTTTGTAGAACCAGACGGTCAAAAACCAGACGGTCAGTCAGCAAGCTGTCAGTTAGCTGGTGTCGGTGTAATGGGAATTTGCTGCTACTATCTTGATTTCCACCTCGTCGGTCAGTCTCATTGTGGCTGTGTGAACATTCCCCTCTGTGGCCCCTTTGGCCTTCGCTCTCATTAACACAGAGGCTCTGACCAGGAGCTGGGGGCCCGACAGAGAGGCCTGGGGATGGGCTCACACTGTTTCACCAACATTACTCAGGGCCTGGTTTCTCCTCACAAAGAGTGGGCAGTCAGATTCTGAACCCCACTGATCTGTTCTGTTCATAGACGCACAATATGTTGCTGTACAACCACAGTATGTGCATCCATGCACCAGCAGACAGACACAGACCAGCTCCTTCTCTGTTAGGGAAGTAGTGGTGTTAGTTATTCAACCCACCCATCCCTCCTCATTAACAATATCTCATCTCTTTGTGAGTCATCAGTACATCGCTCTCTGTGGAGCGTAGGAGGACACCAGCCACTCTGCCTTCTCTTTCCTCTCTACCTCCATTTTTTCTGTCCTCATTCTCCCTGTTTTTTCTTTCTGTCTCTCTGTTTATTGCAGAGGAGACTCACCAGTTAAAAATAGTGTCCTGGTTTTCAACATAGGCTGTTATGCATTATCTGTCATCCTGTCTTTATTCAGATGGAACGTTAATGACAATGAAAATCGATAATCTAGTTTCCGTTGAACACACTGTTAGGAGATAAATGTCCATCACAATTTCCAAGAAACCAAGGTTACCAAATAGCTTCTTTTCTCCGACCAACAGTCCAAAATGCAAAGATATTAAATTATTTAAAGGACCTTTGCTGTGTTTTTGAATATTTTATCCCATTTACATCAAAGCACATGTGCTCCATGTGGCTAAAAGTATGTGGACACCCCTGTCCAAATACTTTGGTGTTTTTCCTGGTTTGGGAAATCTTAATACTCCAGCATGCAATGATATTTCAGACAACAGTGTTCTTCCAACTGTGTGCCAGCAGTTTGTGTTTTTCTGTGTCGTCATGGAAAATTCCCCGTTCACAAAGCAGCTCCATAAAGAAATGGTTTTCCCAGTTTGGTGTGGAAGAACTGGACTGGCCTGCACAGAGCCCTGACCTCTGCCCCATCCAGCACCTTTGGGATGAACTGGAACACCGAGACAGACTTTATCACCCAACATCAGGTTCCAAAATCTGGTGGAAAGCCTGAAAAGCAGAAGAGTGGAGGCTGTTAGAGCATGTTCAGCTATCACATTTAGGTGTAATGCCTGCCTGTCCACACATTTTTGGCCATCCTCACATTTGAGAAGATGGAGACAATGAATGTTGAATAAGAAGAGACCAGTGTCGGTGTTTAAATTCATCATGTTGAATAAGTAATCATCCAAAGCCTCTGATCAGTGCACTCATTATTAATTCATCCACACACAATAATAAAACATGAACCACAGATTGATGTGTGTATGTGTGTGTGTGTGTGTGTGTGTGTGTGTGTGTGTTGTGAACACACCCTCTTGTTTTGATTAGAGCGAGCGAGGCTGTGGCGGCGGACACACAGTGCAGGGGAGTGAAGGGAGGAGGAGGCGGAGCGCTTGTCCTTCCTCCATTCATCGCCAGCAAAGTCTCTGTCTTCTGCTCGCGCCTGATTGGCCGCCTCCGCAGAGAGAGGGAGAGAGAGGGAGAGGTAGAGAAAAGGGAGAGTGTGTGATGAGAGAACAGGGGAGGAGTCGGAGCATGTGAGCATACTAACACATAAGAGAGAGCAAAGAAAGCAACAACAGAAGAGACGGAGAGGAAGGAAGGGATCTGCTCAGAGGCCACATCTGCGCTTCTCTCAGAGGGAGGAAAACAATTTCTCCACTCGTCCTTCCTCCCTCGTTCCTCCTCCCTCGTTCCTCCCCTTGTGTTATAACTCTCAGCTGTGCTGGATCTCCTCCTTCCTGCAGCCAAAGACTGAGAGATGCAGGAGAGGACGCCGAAGAGGACGGTGGCGATGAAGAGATGACCAGAGTGTGTGACAGGCTTGCATGTGAGTGAGTGAGTGAGTGTGTGTGTGTGTGTGTGTGTGTGTGTGTGTGTGTGTGTGTGTGTGTGTGGGAGTCCCTGAGCTCCTGCTGGCTTTAACCAGATGGAATCTGGCCTGGCCGGTTGGCATGGAGATGGATGCAAGGTGCCTCGCTACGCTTAGTGGACCACTGCTAGCAAACACACAACCTCTTGTTTTCTGTCTACTCTCTCTGTCGCCAGGCGAGTCCAGCAGCTTTAAGCGTGGGCAGTGTGTGTGTGTTATTGTTTTTTTGGATTTCCCTTCGCGCTCTCCGTTTTCTTGTCCCAAACTGAAAAAGTGATTGAAACTCTGTGGACTTGCTCATCAATCCACACAGTCCATTGCGAGAGAAACTCTTGAAAGCTGGCTCCCTGCCAGTCATTTCGGGACCTCATTCGGGACAGCTCGGCTCTAATTAAGCCACAGGGTAGCAAGCTGGTGCCTTCCCCATTTATGTTTTGCCACCCTCTAGTCCTCTTCTCCCTCCCTCCATCTACCCCCCGAGGCCCCATTGTCATTATTAATTTCTATTGCGAGTCGCCCATGAATGGAGGCAGTAGAGTCTCCTCTGGACTAGTGCCTTAAGGGTGGGAGGCGGACAGAAAAGGAGAGGACAAGAGAACGGTGGGTTAGAAAACAGAGAAGAAGAGCCGAGCGCTGGAGTGTAGAGTCTCTACCTCTGTATGAGAGAGAGGCGGAGGGGTGTGTCCAGCGCTGAACGCATGAATGAAAGAGCAGCCGACAGAGGCCAAGCTCAGGAACAACACGTTCTCTGACGGCGAAAGAGAGGAGAGGACGATCCTCAATTGTTTACATCCAGACCGCACCTTCCTCTACAACCAGCTGGAATAAACAAAAGGGAAAACAGAGGGGTGATGCGCTGATCCAGAGCCAAAACTACAAGACTGCACCACTTTTCCCTGCTTTTAATTTTCTTCTCTGTGGTGTCTTCTTGTTTGTCTTTTTGAACATTTCTTGGAATGAATCAGAGATGGCCAAATGGAATATCCCTGAAGCCTTTGAGCCACTTTACTGAGAAACTTTCACTCATTTTGACACCAATTGTCTTTTGAAGTATGCAGGAATGCTCTTCAAAGAACCTAAACCAGGTCTGCTCAACTGGAGACTCATTTGAAGAAGCGTCAAAGATAAAACGGGGCTTGTAGAGCTTTTTTACTGACCTGGAAAATGAGCAGAGGGCTGTTTTGAAAAGCAGAATAGACGATAGCTTGCTTGGCAACTCAAATCTGTTTTTGGATGGCATTGCCATTTGTTGACAGTTGATGGACGAAGAAAGGAGGAACGAGGAGGCTGTAATGTAACTTTCTCCATGTGGACCGACTTCCTAGAAAGTGCCTGAACTTTGTAGCTTTGAAGAAAGAAAACCAAAAAGGAAAAGATACCCGAGCTCACGGAATCATGGATGACTCCAGTATTTTGAGGCGCAGGGGTCTCCAGGTAAGAATCAGTTTGTTACTCAAGATTAGAGCTTAGGAGTCCCCTGTAGTTCATAGGGGTCAAAGGTCATGCATTGGGAATTTGACTAGGAGCGATTGATTCGGTAAAGGGTTAAAGGAAAGAATGTGGGCAGGAAAACACATCCAGCATTTCTTCTTAGTAAGATTTCTGTGCACACATTGAGCTTTTTTTGACACAGCATCATTGTTCAACGCACACTCGAACAAAAACCCTATCAGGTTCCAGATGATTAGGAAGGAAAGCATACCGGCACTCTTAACACACACTCAAACTCTCTCTCTCTCACACACACACACACAGCATCTCACCAGACCTATCCAGTTTCTCTCTGGTGATAGTCGGTAAATGACGCCACAGCCCAGTGACCAACAACAAGCCATCACGTATCAAATCACACAGAAAGACACACTTTCATATTTATATCAGACCTTTGAACAATGTCAAACATTTACAACTGTAGAAATACATTAAAGGGAACATACCAGTGTATTAACATCTTTTATCTCATTGTCTTATTGGAGTGGTATGAAAAATAAGTCAGTTATTAAGCAAAAATGCCAAACAAATGCTAATTCCAGTTTCTCAAATATGTTATGTTCTGTTTTATGTAATTATGAACTGAAGATCTTTGGCTTTTAGTGTGTTAGTAGGACAAAACAACCAATCTGAAGATGTCATCTTGGGCTTTTGAAACTTGTTAGGGGCATTCTTAACCATTTTGAGTCATTTTGTAATGGATGATTAGTTAAATGTATAATCATCAGATTTATAGAGAAAAGACACTTAAAACTTGCTCGTTACAAGTGACGTGTTACACTCGTAAGTTATGGTATTATGTACAACAAGGTAACAGCAATATCAAGCAAACATTATGTTAACAGGGATTCATTAGTTACAGTGAAGCAAGTTTCATGTCTCTGCATGTTGATTTTTATTCTAGACTTAAATTGAAGGTATGAACACCACATTAAAAATCTGTGTCAAACGGTCAGCAGACAAAAAAAATGTGATTTGAAGTAAACTAACTAAAACATGCAAAAGCTTTGTAATGGTAATTTAAATCAGTATTTGAATGAGAATGTGAGGAAAAATGTCAGCAGCACATTTATGTAATGTTTTCAGATTTTTATTAGATGGAGAAGCTCCAGAAAAGTTGAGTCAGCAGACACCAGTCTCCCCCCAAAACCCCCTCATCCACCCCTGAGAGAGGGGTGTGTATGTTTGAGTCAGTTATAGCATTCAGCCTCAGATAACCTCTTTCCCATCAGCCCTTTCCTGCTCTACATCCAGTATTTACAGTGTTTAAATAGCTTTGTGTGGAGACGAAGTAGGCCTCGAATGAGGACACCAGGCAGGGAGAGGTGACCTGGATTTGCAGAGATTTCAGGACTTCACTGAACCTGTTCTATCTCAGGCTTTAATCTACAGATACAGGTTTCACAATATGATGGTGTCTTGATAATATATTTACACTAAATATAACAAGCTCTCTTCATCTAGCTTTTCATTTATTTTCTATCATTACATTAAAACAATGAGTATCACTAGTGTGGGAAGGAGGGGAAGATATAATAGCATATCCTGCATAGAAATTCAAATATACATTACTTCCACTTATTATGTGACCAAGGGGGGAGTAAATGGAGAAAGAGAGAGGGCCCAGAATTGATCCTTGAGGTACACCACAAGTGGTTGATTTATGCAGTAAAGTGGCTGAGCAGGTGTTTTTTTGCAGTTTAGGTGAACCTTAAGGCGGTCAACAACTCTTCCTTGACCATGTTTAATCTCACTTTAGTTTTACATTGCAAACTTTAGTGCAACAATACTTTGTTTTGTATGTTTTGCTGCATTAAAAAGCTGTGTTACATCTTCACTGTCAACAAGAGCGTTTATAAGTGGCACTCTAGAGCTTAGACAAATACGAATATACTAGCATAGTACAGATGTCATACAGTAGATCAGAGTTGTCCTCTCTCAGCCATGCAGAACAGCCTGTTGTTATGCAGTGGCTTCGTCTTTTCATGCATGCGTGCTCCCAAAAAATGCTTTTATAGTGCATGTGAGAAATGTTCAAAGGTCCGAGGCTTCATTCTGAACTAGAAGCACAAGACACATTAACTCCATAACTTCCACACTTTGTAACAGGAAATGTGAATCTTGCAGCGTTGGTGTGTGTGTTTTTGTGGATAGGGGATCCCTTTATGTGAAAACTTTGCCAAGCAGACAAACTGACACATTGATTGACAACCGCATATTTGTTTGTCTCCACACAGCAGCCCTGTCTGGTCTTGGTGTGTTTGTTTTTGTTGGGAGAGCGGCCCTCTGGCACGTTTTGTTTCTGTAAATCCCCTTTTGTGGTTGGATTCCCACAGTTGGCACCCAATACAGTCGGCTGGGCGGATTAAAAACATGACCAACAGTCTGAAACCTCTGCCCCTAGAGGCTAAAATGTAAAAGTTTGTCTCAAGGGTGGTGCTAGAGGAAACGTGACGTGGTCATCAAAATCAAAAGGCTTTATCCTCTGGGGAGCAGGGGTGTCATCAGGAAATTCCATGGCCTTTTGGGTTGTTATGTTTCTGGTTTTGAAGTGGACATTCAACAAAATCATCCTCTGGAGTGTATACGTGTCAGGAGCAGATTTCGTGGAGTTTAGGCAATTTGTTTTGAAGGTGAATGATCGTGCATCAAAGTGTTGATGAAACAGGCATTTAAGCCTAATGATGAATGAATGAGATGAAAGGTCAAGGGAGGTCACCAAAAGTGATAGGATTCAGCTTCTGGGGTTCACAAATATCCATGCCAGATTTAAAGGCGATCTAGCCAGTGGTTGTACACAATTAATCAATTTGTTGAGCAATAGAAAATTCATTGCTGTCAATTAAGCAATTTATCAAATAAAATAGGTTTCATCTTCTCCAATGTGATGTTTTGAAGCTTGTCTCTGTCTCATAAAGACTATTTTCATTATCTTACATTAAAACACGGTTTTAGTTTATGACACAGTTTCAATAATTTTATCAGTCATTATGGTTCATTGACTTTTAGCTTAGGTTGTACAGATTTTAGGGATATAAAGCATTTTAAGATAATCTAGAAAATTACATCACAATAAGCAAAAATACTAATGTGTAGGATCTGGCAGACCATTTCTATTGCAGAGTACAATTTCCCAGAGTGCAATGTGATGTCCAACCACGAGTCCATCACCCAAATATATTGATACAGTGATGTACATTTGAGAAGCTGAAAGCAGCAAATGTTTGACATTTTTTCTGGGTAAATGATTTAAACCATCAAAAATGTTGCAGACACATTTTGTGTCGATCAGTAATTGATTAATTGCCTAGTTGTTTCAGCACTAATGTCATATCATTATAAACATACCTTCCAATTAACTTGAATAGATAAGTTGATAATGAAAAGAATCATTAGTTGCCACCCTCGCTGAGACATCTTCCTTTGGATCAAAGTGTTGGACAGACGGATGGTTGGATGGACCGATCAACATCGGTATCCTAAGGACTTGCCTCTAACAGGACATAAACACCAAAAACACACTTCCTGTAACATGAGCAGCGTCTGTTCTTTGCGTGTCCTTGAAGCCTCCAATTAGCTTCCCCAGTCAGATAGCATATAGCCTGAGGTCAGAGGTCACTACTCCGTCAGGACTCTATCAGGCTGCTCTGATGGACTGAGGAAGATGGAGGATGTGTGGTGTTTAGAGACCAAACAGAGAGCAGAACTCCACCACTTGACCTCTACTCTGAGAGATGGTAGAGATAATGTGGTTAGGGCTGAAAGGTCAGACAAATAGCGGACGTGCTTTGCTTCTAGGTCATTCTACTGAAGTGAAGCTGGTTACTGCTTTCTATTTGTAGTTCTCTGTTGTTTCTATTACAGGATGTGGGGGTGAGGAGGGGAGTATGAATGGAGGAAAGGTGAAGGACACATAAATGGCTACAGGCTGTTCTTGGAGAAACACAAAGGGCAAAACAATAAAACTATTCTGTTCAAGACAAGAGTCATTAGCACAGTGGGCTTAAGTGTCTGTACAAATAGTGCTGGCTTGGTTTGTACTGCCTCTGAGGGGACAGTCGATGGGTGAGGTTTAACTGTTTATCGTTTAGGTTTAACTACACAATGAAGAAGTGTCTGTAAGGTGCGATATATTTGCTTTTTACTGTGTACACGAAGACAAGCACTTAACATCCTAACATACTGCCCCCTCTGGGCATGTGCTAATTGCATCTTGTGGATGCATAGCGTTAATTACTGAGGATGTGCACAATGCTGTGACTGAATGCAGGATATGCTGGGTACATACAGTATGTCAAAGTCTAATTCAGCAATGTCACAAGCTTAATGATGAGCTGCTGTCCACCACAAACCATCTGACAGTACATGAGAAAGTAGCAAATCTACATTTTCTAATCTTGACATATACTGTAAGTTATAAGAGAAAAAATTATTTATAGTTGCAATGTTCACAGAGTGGAATCACCTGAATACAGCTGGCTATCAAACCTCAATATTTCTTTTTTTAATCTTCTTAGTTTTAATCTTTTAGCAATATATAAGAAACCAGAAATCCCAGAAGTTTTCCAGCCTTTTACCGGAGGAAACTTTGAATTTCAGACTTTTTACACAATTTTATATAAGTAGTGTTCTTGCATACTGTAGAACACTCAATTGAATGCGCGTTATCAGTGGTTATCAGTCTCATAGCTATGGGTTAGAAGGGGCCTGTAGGTTCAGAAGGCCGTTATCATCTATTGACATAACAGTCAATAGAGCTCCTGCTGAATCATACTGGTATCAGCACTGAAACTCAGACATTACACTGGTCCTAAAAATTAAATAAAATGAATACTGTACTGCTTTTGTTCATCAGCAGTGTCACACTCATTTTATATTCAAAGGTTATTCTACGTGAGTTTTACATGGAATCATATCACTTTCTGTCAGTGGTGACTGGAAAGCCCGATCAATCAAAAACAATTGGACGGAGTTTCTAGTGCATTATCATGTGATCTTCACAATCCCTACTCATACTCTGTATGTTCAGCTTTTATTTTTCCTGAGGTGATTTAAATCCATGTCTTAGCAGTTTATTTGTCTAAGCTCCTCCTAAGATCACAAAATCATTTTCAGATTGCACGTTGTCAACAAGAAATCGTCCCACAGCTGGAGGGCCCGTGCTCTGGCCCCCGTGCTGTTATGTGTGCCAATGTATCCTTGAACAGGATAGTTACACCTCCCCATTTCACTCCTGCACTCCAACCAGATGGCACCACTCCAATGCATTCCCTAATATAAAAAGATACAATATAGTACATGAAATAGCCTTTAATGGTGAAGACTGAGTCTCTGTAAAATACGTGTGCGTCCTTCAGCTTGTGCATGTGTCCCGCTGTGTGTGATCATGTGTCCCGCCGCAGTGTGAGAAGCAGGATTAGCGCTGCCATTCACAGCTCCAACAGCAGTTCCTGAAACAAAAGCCTGTCTGTTCCCGACTCTGTATTAAATCCAGAATCTTTATCGAGGCTCTGCGCTGACATCAGCCCATCTGGGTACCAACACGCATGCCATCGGCTCCTATCAGGTGGCATCTGCTTCCAGCCCAAATTGCTGTCACATGGATTTAGAGACGATTCTTCACTGGCGCGCTCTGCGCTCCGTGACTGCTCGCTCAAATTTCATGCAAAGGAAATACAAGCAGGTTTCCTGGTCTCCTTATTCCTGAGGGACTATTTCTCCTGCCTAAAGTAGTTCCAATAAAAAAAAAAAAATCTGTTTACAGTGTGTTCTGTGGATTATCCAGCGTAACGGGGACAATCCTGTGAGCATTATAATTTTCTCCTTACATACATTGTCTTGAGCTGGAGACAGAAATCCCAGAGACAGATCAGATATCTCAAAATGTGGACAAAAACCCTGCATGATTAGATACCAAAATGTTTTGAATAGTGTAGTGTGAACCAGCAGAAAAGCAATGTACACCAACTTTGATAATTGATTTGTTAATCAAGCACATATCAACATTTAGTGGTTCCAGCTTCGCATTTGTACAGATTTGTATCTGTTTTGTGTCATTGAAAACTGAATATCTTTGGGTTTTGGACTGTTGGTCGGACAAAGTTGTGAAGTGGGAAGAGCCGTTGGTTCCAAAAGTATTTCTCTTTAAATTCCTGTTTTAATGGTTTTCTTTGAATGACCTCTGAACTGTGTGTTCAAACAGAATGTGAAGCGAATTTTTGACGTGAATTCTCTCGGGGCCGTGCGAATGATTTAACATATCACGGTGCTTTATGAATCTGCTTCATAAACGTACAGAGACAAGAGGAAAAATGAGAGAACTGGAGGGAAATAAAGAACTAGAGACGCACTCCTAGCTAAAGCTATAAGCTGTTTCAGTCACACAAACACTCCAGCTGTCAAGTTCACGCAAATGACATGAGGTGAAAATTCGCATTGAACACACCTTAAATGTTCCTCAGCAGAGAAATCTCAGTTCACAAGGCTCTGTGATTGGATGTTTCTAACTGAAGTGCACCTTGGGAGTTTTCATCCACAGACTTTGACCTTTGGCATTTTTATCCAAGAACCAGATATTTTCTTACACTGATTTCCATCGTTTGTCCATCCAAGACTTAAGTTGCTCCAACTGTTAGTCACCTCACATTGTCAATGAGTACATGCACCAGACTATATATCTTTGGGGTTTGGACTGTTGGTTGGACATAACAAGCAATAGAGCCAGTGTAATCCAGGTTGCTTGGTAGCCCTTAATAACAGTGTGGCAGTCTATCTACACTAGAGGAGTTTAATGATTCATATAAAGCATACAGTGACAAACCAGACTACCCACAGTGGTGCTTAATATGTTCAACCGTCACGTTTTCCTTTTTTCTCACCCACTCAACTTTTCTCTTTTGCTCATTAGGTTTATTCATTTTCTCCCAGACTCTTGTTTCTTTTTATTGATCTCACTGACTCGCGTGTTTTTTCCTGCTCTCTTTTAATCATACTCTATATTGGCTATAAGTTATAATGGTGCCCTGTGGAGGCAGCGGCTCTCAGGATGATGGAGAGATTCTGCTCCTTCCTCTCCTTCCTTCCTCTCCTCCTCCTCCTCCGGCCACGGTTGACCGAGCCTGCCGCTCTCCCTCCCTCGCTCTCAGCCTTGTGAAATATTGATAACCCTGAGGTACGCAGGCTGAGAGAGAGAGAAAAATAGAAATTTCACTTTTCCTTCTATGGCTTTAATCCCTGAACGCCCCTTCTCCTTACAGGGCTTGCAAAAGCTCAGCAGCTCTGGGTAATCTCATCTTTTGGCAGGGAAACAGTGTCGAAGCAAACTGGGGTGAGGAATTCATGATGGGTGAGAGTGTCTCTGTGTGAAGGAGAGATTTAATAAACCCAGAAGAGAGGAAAAACTCAGATGAGGCTAATAGACGGCAAAATCCAGCCAATTAAAAGCAAACAAGCAAATCTTCTTTATGGATTAGGGGTTATTAAAAGTGTTGGGTGCACTGGGAGTGGGCCACAGTCCTGCCGGAGCTCCTCTGGGAGAATTTGGTTGTGTTGTGTTTGTGATGGCGTGTCCGCGGGTGCTCCGGACTAATGAAGAAGCAGGCAGGGACAGGAGGCCTCTGGCCTGCAGACGGTCGGTCAGCTGGTACAGTTTAAGGTTGAATATTATCAAGGAGACCAGTGAGATGGCCTCAGAGCTCATCCAGGTAAGAGTCTGGACATTAAGGTGCTTTCTGTTAAGCTAACGCACCCCTAACCCTAAAGTAAAAGTACTTATTATGGAGGATGACCCCTTTATACCGTTAAATTGTTAGTGTTGTAGCTGGTCATGGTGGCTGGTAATGATGGAATTAATATTAACTACTTCATATACTCTTTGCAATGTTAATCTATAAAAAATGTAAACTTAATAACTAAATACAGCAGCCAGAATAGAGTAAGAAGTACAATATGTTCCTCTGGAATGGTGCAATAGAAGTGTTAGCATAGTGTAGCATAGAAGAAAAACTCAAAGAGAAATGCCATTTAAAGTATCTTTAGCTTCTGTCAAGTATTTCCAGTGAAATGCAACATGTGGGCACAGTATAATTCTTGTAATTTTAACACGTGGACACGGGATAAGAACTTGAAAGTTTTCTTTTCACTTTGCCTTAAGCTACAGTGCACATTACATTACTTATTACACAGAGGAAAAGGGCTGAAGAACAAGTGTAGGTCATACAAGTTCACACAAAATTTCACAGAAACCGGAGTAACATCTTGTTCCCTGTTGATTTTCCGTCTCCGGAGCTTTTATCCTTCTGTGTTTTTCTGCTCTTTGTGGTAAGTCGATATTCTGCTCCTGTTAAGCGGTGCAATAACTTGTGACCCCGGTTCGCTCTTCTGCTGAAATCACTGCAGCTGCTGCTTATCAAGAGTCCAGGAAATCAGCCGCTGTGGCTGCTCAGCACTATCTGACAATGCAGGGAGCTATTAATGGACTGTGTGTGCTCCAAGAAAAATGGACATAATTTCTGCCGGCTTCCTGTTCGTCTATCAATAACCCAGACATGTAGAGGAAGGCGAGAGTGTTTAATGCTGTCAACTGTAACGATTTCTCTCTGTAGCAGGGATTGATTATCAGTGATGGAGCTACATTTCTCCATATTTAAATAATTTTGTCTCATAAAGTCGAGTTAGCCTGAATATTTGTACTGATTTGTCTTCATTGAACACCATAAAGAAAGCGTGTCGAGGACTAAAATCAATTGGCAGTAGACAAAAGTGTGTATACATAATACATGTAGGGAGGTCCAGATAAAGTTTTTTGGCCCAGATCCCGATCCGAGTCTTTTAATATTGGGTATCTGCCAATACAGAGTCTGATATGATACTTATATTTACTTAAATGTTGATTAAATATGTTTCTTCTTCACTCACAAATGATCTTTAGTACAGACACCGACATGCAGAGAGACACACTCGGGACATCTCTAAATATATGAGTAACCCAGATTCCCCGTCATAGATGGAGAAAAATAATAATGAGGCCGATTCTTCTTGAGTTTTATAATTGACAATTGATTAGTGTCATAATTAGCACTCCTACCCGGGACTAGGTACCGTGTCAGTGCTCAAATTTCTGTTGGTATTTGACAAAACAATCTCACCTTGAGGTCAACTTAGTAGCTGTTCTGGAGCTTTCAATTATGTGCCATGGTCTTCATTAGCTTGTGCAGTTTGTCCAGCTGTAGCAGTGAAATTATTTTAAGGTTGGGAATGAACCCTGAAACTCAACTTTTAAGCCATCGTGGACTTGAAGTCCTTTAAGTGCCAATCGTGCAAACCATATCTGCCAAAGAAGACCATGCGATGTGATAGAAAGCTCCAGAACAGTTACTTAATGGACCTTTGAGGCGACATTTTGTCAAGAATCGACCTTGAACTCGGTAGAAAATCTATTGACAACAATTTGATATTCGATAAATTCCAAACAATTGATGGTTCCAGCTTTTCAGAGGATTTGAATATTTAAGTTTAATATCTTTGGTTTTTGGACTAGTGTTCGGACTAATCAGGATGTTGAAGACGTGCCCCCGGGCTCTGAGAACACATGATGGGCGTTTCTCATATTTTTTGACATCTTATACATTTAAACAATCAAAAAAAATGAATCGATCATTTATAACAAAAATAGTATCAGTTGCAGCCTGAGTTTGAGTCCCATAGTGAGGTTGGATTTGCTCGCTAGGAGCCCTGAACTCAACTTTCAAAAGCGTCACACTACATTATCATTACAATGTATTTTATGGCTTATTGTCATTCTCGCTTTTTTTCTCAAGTTGAACCCACAGAACCTTCCCTGCATGGTTCCACAGCCACCCCGCTTCTTTCTTCTTACCCTGCTCCTCCTCCTCACTTTCCCCTTCGTCTTCCTTTTATCTGCCGTCCTGCGGGCAGACATCTCTCGACATGATAAAAGCTGAAGCCCAGAGGGTGGCAGGCCTGCTGAGAGCCAGAGCCTGAGTGTGAGAGAGATGTACAGCACGGTTTGACTTATTGTATTCACCCACAATAACCTCAGTGCCGAAAGAAAAGGCATAAAAGAACAAAAGGGAGCAGACTTTGTTTGCTTCACTTGTCTGTGAAACTCAGACACACTGGATGCTTGTTAATTTGGAGGGTTACTGCAATCAAACCGCATCTTATTCCTGTCAACACAAATTTTAACACTACTGCCAATATAACACCTTAGTTTCAATACAGATATCAAAGTTAGTTTTAGTTTTTTAGTTTTTCCGACATCTGATCAGGAGACACTTTCGTAATGTAACAAATAAATTTTAATAGGAAGAGATGGCAGTGTTGCGAGTCCTTTAGACGATCAAATTCACAGTTACAGTTTTTAGATTTGGCATCTGGACAAGATGGCTAGTGTTTTCACCGTGATCATTTAAGAGTTTACCCAAACACTGATTTTTCACGATACTTTTTAAAACTGTTTTTTTTTTAAAAACAGTCTCTAAAAATGTATTTAATAAAGAAGCCAAAGTTCTCAAATATAAAAAATCTTTGCCTAAATAAAATTGTGTAAAACGTTTAATAAAGAACTGTGTAGCCTAATCAAATAACAACTAATGACCAACTTTTTGCACTTGACAGTTTTCAATACTTAGCCCTACAGACACATTTCAATCAGGACCAAAGAAGTCTTGGATACCCAGCCCAGGTCAAATGGTGTAGTTGATGCACATGGGAGAAGTTTGTCTCGAAAGAAAAAGAAAAGCTTTCTGCCAGACTGCCTTTAGGAAGTCGGGTGATGTAGTATAAATTCGACCCACCCAGAAGACTAAAACTTAATTATTTTAACCCAAACCATGATTTTTTCACAAACCTAACCAAGTACTTTTGGTGCCTAAACCTAACAACAACATTAACAGTTGAAAGTTTAGGGACCAAAACTACTTGGTTATGTTTAGGAAAATATCATGGTTTGGGTTAAAATAATAAGTCAACATTGAACTACAGTATGTACTTTTGGTGCCTAAACTTAACCAACCTGCCGTTTCACAACGATAACCACGTTAGAAAGGCTTCCTGGCAGAAAGCCTTCAAGGCAAACTTCTCCCATGTGCGTAGTTGATCCAATAGTTTCTTTTGGTTGGTCTGTTCTGTGTTACAGTCCTATAACTCAGCTTTTTTGTAACACGATGATGCTGTCATTTTAACCTTGATGAAAAGTTCCTCTCACAAAGTTGTTTCTTCCCACAGTAGTTTATGTAACCTCTCTGTTGAAATGTTGGAATGCACCGCGAATCTGGCAATTAATTACCCATGGAGCATTGTGTCAGCTCAGCAGATGTACCCCAGTTGGTCCCGGGGGTTGTGAGAGCAGCCGGAGCTTGTGGCCAATGAGGATGAAAGATTGTGCAGCTGACGCAGCACTGCTGGAATGACACCAGGAAGCTCGTCAGGGGAAACGATTTCTCACTTAAATATCTGATCTGGATGTTTCTCATGGTTAACAACATCACACATGTCCTTCTTGTCGAGTGCGGGTGGATCCAGAAGAAGAGGCCATGACCCCACACAGAGGGTTATTGTCGGAAAATAAAGCTGAATGCGAGCATGTGTGAGCATGGGTGGTTTGTGGAATGAGAATGGGTGGAAGTTCGTGTCATTGTTAAACCCATTCTCTACAGCCTCTCTACCGTTCATCATCCTTTTTGTACATGTGATGGTGCAGAATCTGAGTAGACAGAGCGATCAAAAGGCCACACTGCAGCAGATAAGCACCTGAGCCTTCTAGAGCAACAAAGACTTATACAACAAAAGCTGACACATACCGGCACTCCTCCTGCATTAGCTGTAGCTCTGACATCTCCACCGACACTTAGAGGACACTGACTCAGGGCGATAAACTGACAGAGACAGACAGAACGAGTACACTGTCTGAATGAGGTCAACAGTCATCAGGTCCAGTCAGTGTCACCCGCTGTGACACCTGAAGTCAGTCTGACCCCTTCTTCCTGCCTGATCTGTTCAAGGAACATCAGAGCAAGTAGCCAGTTTTCAGGTAGTAATCCTTAACTTTGGGTAACTCAGTCGAAACTGAAGAGACAGATTTGCTGTAAGAAGAGGAGACAAACACCGCAAGCGATCAGAAACGTGAGAATCATGAATACAGAAGGGTAAATAATCAGCTTTCTTGTGTTTCAGATAAACGTTATGTGGCAGATAGGATCAAAACCAGGGTAAGACTCAAACTCAGGATGATAGTGTGCATGTACACATACTCAATGTCTGCCCTGGTTTACTTCTTGGCGAGAACTGATCTCCAGAAGTCTGAATTGAAACTTCAGAACTTGCTGAAAGTTTCCGAGGTGTTATGTAGCTGGCTCTCAACCGCCTGTGCTCTAATAGCGTCCCTTTGGGAGTCGGGGCTTGTTTAGATGTTGAGTTAGCCGATACTGCAAAGCCACATTCAGCCCCAAGAGCAGGTTAAACACAGCTTAGATGGCTTAGCTGGACTTTGGCTGTTGGCTGGGTCTCTTGTTGTTTGTTCTAGAAAAAGAGAGGGATGGATTGAGGGAATGAGAAAGAGAGAAGGCGAGTGGGAACAGGAGTTCTGTTGTTGGTTTTCTGTCTCACGTCTACGAGCTCTTGTGCTCAGACTTCTCTCACTTTCTCTTAATCGGCTGCTTTTCTTGCTTTTGCACTTTCTTGCTCTTTCTTTCTTTAGTTTAAGTCACACACTGTTCTGCACATCTCTTTCTCTGTCTCCCGCCAGCAGACTGGATTAACCAATTAGAAACGAGCTATGAGCTCATCCGGTAGCCACGGCGACCGCTGAGAGAATAATATGAGCTCACCCTCTGAACAGAGAGAGAGAGAGAGAGAGAGAGGCTGAGAGAGTGACCTGTAACCATAGAAGCACTTTGCATCAGCACTTCAGCCAGCTGATTGGAAACGCACACACACACACACACACACACACACACACACACACACACACACACACACACACACACACACACACACACACAGGAACAAACACTATAGTATGTAAAAAGTATACTGCATCAGTCTGAGAGACTGAGGGGAACTGGAACATGGAACACACAGATTTCTTCGTGGCATTTTGCCTCTTTTATTATATAGTTTTACAGGGACCGCCCTCCCCCAAAATACGTCTTATACGTAGCTTATTACGACCCATATTTACGTTTGTATGTACAGCGACCTCTAGTGGCCAGATGGAGGTCAGGGTGGATGGATGGGTCAAACAACACAGGACGTTCACCTGATCCCCTTAAAAAGGTCAGTATTAGCACCAATACAGATCAGATGTATCTGATTGGTGCATTCCTGCAGATAGAAAACATGAGGAGAGAGAGGTGTGACATTCAACAGCGGTCCCATTAGGTCTGCTGTAGGTCTCCTGAAAGGTAAATAATGGCAAGATAATTGTTATACCAATATATTTCATAAAGACTATTTTACTACGATGATGTATGATAATCTCAGCCAGAGTATCTTTATTAAAGAAGTCCAGATGTCGAAGAATTTTAAAAAAGCAGTATAAACTTGATCAGGTTAACATGTTAATGAATGCGTGAATTTTATCCTGCATGCTTTTCAAAGAAGCAGGGAAATCCGAAGTCAAAGAAAAGAAAATGTTTAATAAATGAATAATTGTAATAAAAATTTTAAAAAATAAAAATACCCATTTATCCTCATAGACAGGACACACACACACACA